>PVKA01014375.1:0-52569 GCA_004027165.1 Ctenomys sociabilis
ATAAAGTACAAATATCAATGAGACAGTTTACCTTAACAGGACAGATTTGACAAATTAATACATTGCAAACTGTTTTCATAATGTTTTGGTATCGTACAAGGTGCATACACGATATTATACTTATAGACATTATTATACTGTATGTCTCTTATCAGTAAATAGAGTGTAGCTGTTTGCGTATCTTATTTTTTATACCTGAATTACATTAAAGATTCAATAATTAATACTTCCTACCTAGTTATTTTCCTAGTGGTTGTCCATAGTACTAGAAGCCGACATAATATCCTGTCCAACCACCGTTAGTGCAAATCTTGCCTCTCATAGAATTATGTAGAACCACAGCGTATCTATCCCAACTGTACTGTCCATATACACACATCATGATTCTTCCTTTCTATGCCCCTTCCTTTGTCTACACCTGTCAAAGATGGGCACTGTGTTGGATTGTGTCACCGAGTGCAAGCACCTTGGTGCCTGCACTCGGTGACACAATCCAACACAGTTCAGCATACTTCATTCTTAAGAATTTAATCTACTCACCAGGGGTTCTGCCTCTGTGACTCAAACACCTCCCTCTACCCCTCACCTACCAACACTTTTCATTGAGGAATTAAGTTTCCAACACACTGTCTGTCTGAAGAGTCAATTAGAAAGTGAGGTGAGGAAATCAATTCTGCAGAATCTCATACATGCCGTGGAAGCAGGACAAGAGTAGGGGAGCCATCCTGGAAACTACAGTAGCAACCAACTGTGGGAAATGTTTGTGACTGGGACAGGACTACAGAGAATAGAGCAGATTTAAGCTGCATTCCGGAACTGGACCACTTATCAAAAGTGAGGAAGAACGTGACTTGTCTACCTTTTCAGACCTCACAACAGCTATCTTTAAATGTTCGCTGGCTTTTTCCTGAGTGAAATTTTCTTACCAAATGGGATGATGACACAGCCTTTGCTACATGAAGGTAGTGCCACCTTTAACATTTTAAAAATAAGATCAGTATTTATAGCAAGAAAGAATTCCACAAGAGGAAAAAAAAAATTTTCAGAAGGCAGCCATGAAATCAATGTAATTACTAAACATGAACAGAGAAATAATGTACAGTTGTCCCTCAGTACCTGTGGGGGATTGATTTTAGGACACACACAAGCCCAGGAGACACCAAAATCTCAAACCCTTTGCATAAGCTGTGTAGTACTTGCGTATAACCTACACACATATCCTATATACTTTAAATTATCTCTAGATTACTTGTATTACCTAAGAAAATAAAAGTGCTGGGTGAACAGTGATTATAATGGCTTGTCTAGGGAATAATGACTCAAAACAAAGTTTGTACATGTTGTACAATAATACAGTATAGTACAGTATAGTATAGTACTTATTTTGGTGCAGGGATAGAACTCAAAGCCCCAAACAAAATAACTATATATACTCCAGCTTTATTCCCAGTCCTCTTTATTATTTTTAATATGCAGTCATTGAATCCACAGCTGAAGAATGCAGAGATACATAGGACCAATTGAATACTGTGGAGTCTAGGAGACATGGGTCCATCATCTAAGTTTAATACTTGCAAGAACCTGCCAGGCGTAATGGCACACACCTCAGGAGGCTGAGGCAGGAGGATTGCTGTAAGTTTGAGGCCAGCCTGGACTATAAAGTGAGTTCAAGGGCAGTCTGAACTACATAGTGAAACTTTCATATAACCTACACACACATCCTCCTATATACTTTAAACAAAAACACAAGCAAACAAACAAAAACAGTCTACCATAGGAAGCATTATTCTGTCTCTATGAGACTATTTTCTCATCAGGGATAGAGAAAAAAATTGTCAATACTGTTCCTGAACTTGTCCTAAACACTAAGTAGCAAAAGTAAAAGCAAACAATAATTAATGTTTTTAATACTAACCCCTGATCTGTTTTTGACCATAAACAACAGTGACTGTGGGGCTGGGAGTGTAGCTGAGGGCCGAGGATGTTCCTCAGCAGCACAGTGCCTGCCTGGGAATCATGAGGCCCTGAGTTCAACTCCCAGGACGAAAAACAAAAAACAAAAAAAAAAAAAACCCACAGTTTACATAATAAAAGTTATAGCAGTAAATTCTACTAAATAGGAAAACATTAGCATTCATCATGATTGCCTCTCAGGAAAATGGATGACACAGTTACAAAGAAAAACAATAAAATCATGGATACATCCAGATGATACACCAGGCACACCCACAGGCACACCAACCTGGCCCTTCTCAATTAACTCTGCATTCCAAAGCCTGGCACAATGATTAGTCTAGCTTTGGTGACAAGAGTCACCCAGGGAGCTTAATGACAATGCAAATTCCCAAGCTATAGTTCCCCAAATACATATTCATTCATTCATTCATTCTCTCTCACCCCCAATTGCTCACTCACCTGACGGCTCTCTTGCTTGCTCTCTTTCTCTCTCTCCCTCCCTCTCTCTCTCTCTCTTTCTCTCACATACACCCTCCCTCTCTCCCTGTTTTTGTCATGTGCACATACATACATCCTCAATCAGAAGATGGAGAATGGGATATTAAATCTGCACCATTAATTTACAAACCTCCAAGCGATTCTGAGGCAGCTGGATCATGTTTCCCAAAATGAGGAGCCCTATTCTAAGACTAGACCACAAAGTAGGCCCCCATTAAAGCCTAACTGATGATCAAATGTCATAAACATACACTGAGACTCTAATATGTGATAAGCAAAAAATATCTATATAAAATGCTAAGAAATAAAAAATAAAAGGAGAAGCAGACCTTTAGCCCTCAAAGCTCACAAGCCTGATGGTGACACAGACTTTTACATACCGTCCTATATAGTACTGTGTAGCTGTACACAAACTCTTAGGAGCTAGGGATATAGTTCAGCAGGATAGGCCCTGCCTGGCAAGCTTAAGGTCATGAGCTTGATTCCCCATACTTAAAAAAAAAAGATAAATCTTTACTGTCTAGGGAGATAGCTTAGTGGTCTAAGCACCTGCCTGGCAAGCTCAAGGATCCAGGTCTGATCCCTGGACCACATGCTGCGCCAGCCCTACACTGTACCAGCCACCAAAACTAGGCATGGTGGTACACCCAGCTCTGGGGAGGCTGAAACAGGAGAATAACTATGAGACCCACTGTGTAGCAAGACTTTATACCAAATAAATAAATCTTTACTGAGCAGCCTCTAAATACTTTTGGCATGAGAAATATATCAAAGGGGCCAGGAAGATGGCCCAGTAGAATAAATGCTTTCCTGGTAAGCGCAAGGCCCTGAGTTCCATGCCCAGTTCCACCCCAAAAAAAAAAGAAAGAAAGAAACAAGAAATATATCAAGCTGGAGAAACAGAAGAAGCAAAATGTTAAAAAGCGTAAGGTATAGTATATTAGTTAATAAATGTTAGGAAGAAAACCTAAGCAAAGAAGAAAGGAAGTGGGAGTATCATTTTCAATTTGCAACAGTTTCAAAGAATTTCCCCAGGCTCTATCTGCTGTGCTCACAGTTGTTGAAGTTTCACAGCAGAACAGAGATGAAAGGCCCAGGAGAGGAATAAGTGATTTTATTCAGTGGGCTGGAGTAAAAGGGTGGACATGGACAGTTTCATTGCTGACGAAGACTAGGCAGGAGTGCTCCTCAGCCTCTGCATGGGCCACAGTACATGAATCAGCCCTGACTGCATCACAGTGCACCTCCAACAAGGCCTGAATGCCTCTGTGTCTCATCTCTGCCAGAACCCATATGTTCTGCTCATGCTATAAACTTAGACGATTACAGCAGCCCCTCCTGGGTCACATCAATGGCAAGTTTTGGGACTTCTTTGTCATAAAAAGAACACAGGACCACAGTAAAAAAAATCTAAAAACATAAAGATTTTAAGTACTCTTACCCCCTCAATACTACCTCTGTTCACATTTTGGTATGTTTTTTGCCATTGTTACTTAACCCACCTAAGACACCAGCAGTCCAGCACCTATCTGGCAAGCAAAAGGTCCTAAGTTCAATTCTTGGTACCCAAATAAAAAAATCTAGGACCACTCTGCATCCACAAAGTTTCATATCTCTTTCTTTCATTATTATAAAATATGCAGGTTTAATTTTTGCAGGTTTATTATATATATATAACTTTTAGATATTACAACTGTATTTTTCTCCTTAAAACAAATTCTATATGAACATCACTTAATTGGTAATAGAATATTTTGTCCCAATAAGGTACTATACTTGACCAATGATTTTTCCAGGTATTCAGTATTTAGGCTTCTGAATTTTCAAAATTCTTAACTTGCTGTCTGGCAAAGTGCAAGGTCCTAAGTTTGATCCTCAACACCAAAAAAAAAAAAATTCTCAACTGAACCAGGCATGGCAGTACATATCTGTAACCCCAGGTAGAAGGACCACCTTGAGTTTAAGACTAGCCTGGGCTAGATAATAAGTTTAAGTACATAGACCCTGTCTCAAAAAAAAAAAAAAAAAAAAAAAAAAAAAAAAAAAAAAAAAAAAAAAAAAAAAAAAAAAAAAAAAAACCTCAATTATCCCATAAATAACATTTTGCCATTTCAGTGAGTTCTCCCAGAACACATTCCCAAAAGGAGAAGTAGAAGAAACTAGAAAATTTTCAGGTAAGCAGTCATTGCACAGATGACCCAAAGCCAATCCCTACACCTCCTGGCTGCAAAGGCAGAATACAGAAGCTCACCATTTCTCAGAAACTTTTGGTCTAGACAGTGAGTGGTGATAGAGACATACTTACCTGCTATCAGAATCCGAAGCAATCTCTTTTCTTCCTCCAAAGCGAATCTGGCACTGCACAGAAAAAGAAACTGCTGAGATCAGCTGTTGGGATGGAACTCTAAAGCATTCACACAGTCCACACAGGTCAAAGTCAGGAGTAGGACCCAGGGCCAGAAACTTCGGCTACTGAGTCAGGATGCTCTGTGCGCTGTGTGTGTACACAAGAGTCAAGAAGGTGAACAGTTCGGCCTTTAAACTGTCACTTAACGGAAACTCTTATCTCCCACTCATACAGAAGTAAGCCTGTGGGAAAACAATGCTAACAGGAAAACAAAGCACAGAGCCATCTATAAATTATCTGGGAAATTGCTCATATCCGTCAGCAGCTGACTATACCGCAGAGCTCTTAATAGCGATAATTAAAATATTCACAAATCTGAGGTGGTTCCTTTGTGACAGGACCCCAAAGTAATTAAGACTGGCTAGAAAACTGCAATAGCATAAATCAAACTTCAAAGATATCACCCAATGGTGCTGAATGATAATTTATCCAGAGAAGGTAAAACCAAAACAAAACCTCTCACTTTTTTTTTATTGTGGTTAAAAACAGAGATGACATAAAACTTACCATTTTAATTATTTTTGGCTGTAAAAGTCAATTCACATTGCTACACAATCATCACCACTATCAATACTCTCTTTTAAAATACAGAAACCTTGCTATAGATAGCAGCTTTGCAAATGCCCAAACTTATGATCAAAAATACAGATAATGTTAAATGATACACTTATCAAAACTCACGAAACTTCACAAAATTCATGGTATATTTTATTATTGTTGTTGTTTTGTTTTTCAGTCTTGCTATGTAGTTAAGGTTGGTTTTGATCTCACTAAGCAGCCCACACTGGCCTTGAATTTGTGGCAATCTTCCTGCCTCAACTTCCTGAGCACTGGGATTATAGTCATGTCTCTCCGTGCCTAGCAGTGTATTTTATTATGCATAAATTACACAATCATAAAGTCTATATATATGTTTTAACTCCTCCCAAATAATAGCTGCTTCAAGAGAAGCTCTGAGCAGAATCTCTAAGTTATTTCTATTTAATTGCTATAATTAAAAGTAGTAAGGCCTGGGAAGATGGCTCAGTAGAGTAAGTGCTTGCCTGGCAAGCGCAAGGGCCTGGGTTCGATCCCCGGTTCCACCAAAAATAAAAATAAGAGTAGTTAAACCTGCCTCTTCATCTTCTTGCTACATTTTCCACTTCTGAGTCAAAGAAAAAAGAAATAAACAACTCGGACTCTGGAATGACCATGGACTAGGCACTGGCTGGACCCTCTACCTAAATTTAACAAGTGCAATTTTCTCAGTAGCCCCACGGGTATGTTATCTGGTTCCGGAAGAGAAAGATGCTCAGGGAGCTAGATGAGTCACTCCAGCACAAACAGCTGTGCAGTAATGAAGCTGGCGCTCAACCCCAGCTACAGCTACGAGTGAGCCTCAGGCCTGTGCCCTTCCATTCTACCAAACTGCCTCAAGGGTTGGGCAGATGTTAAATTCTCTGGGATCACTTCAGTACATAAGTCATAGCCTGAGTAAGTATTTATCTTTCTATACTGTGAGTATATACATACAATTATTGATCACCCTTTCTAAAAAGTGAGCTTTCTGGACTCCAGGTTTGAATCCTTGCTATGATGGTTTGGACATGGAATTGTTCCCCCAACAGCTCATGTGAAGAGTTGGTCCCCAGTAGAGCAATGTTCAAAGGTGGGGCTTCTGGGAAATGAAAGTCTGAGGGCTCTGATCCATCAATGGATTAATCCACTGACGGATTCATAATTAAATGTACTGTTAGGAGACAGCAGAAATTGTGAAGAAGCAGGTCCCTGGGGGAACATGTCCTAGAAGGGTGTACCTTCTTCTAGCCTCTTCCCCTCTCTTTTTCTGTCTGGCTGCCAAGAGAGGAACACTTCCCTCCACCACATTCTTCAGTAGCATTTCTGCCTCACTGCAGGCCTAAAAGCACTACAGTCAGCTGACCATGGACTGAGACCATGAGCTAAAATAAACTTTCCTTCAAGATAAGTATTTTGTCACAGTGATGGAAAACTAACACACTAAATTATGGCACTTTGAGCTACTTATGGAATTTCTCTAAGCTTCAGTTTCTTCATCTCTAAAATGAAAATAACTGCAAGAGGCCAAGTTCAGCAGCACATACCTGTAATTCCAGCCCTCAGGAGGTTGAGGCAGGAGGATTGCAATGAATTCAAGAGTAGCCCAAGCTATGTAGTAAGCTCTTCAAGGGCAGCCTGGGGCTGAGGATATAGCTCAGTGGCACAGCACCTGTCTGGCAAGCATGAGGGCCTGAGTTTGAGTCCCAGTACCAAAAAAATGTAAAAAGGCATACAGAACTGCACAGTGAGGCCCTGTCTCAAAGGAAGAAGAGGAGAAGGAGGAAGAGGAAGAGGACAGAGGACTGAAATTGGAATTGGAATTGAATTGCATTATAGGAAAAAGTATATGCAAACCAGGCATGGTGGTTTGCATATAATCCTAGCACTTAGGAGGCTAAGGCAGGAAGATCACCATGAGTTCAAGGCCAGCCTGGATTACAAAGTGAGTTCAAGACCAGCCTAGAATACAGAGTGAAATTTTGATTAAAAAAAAAAAAAATTAAATGTAAAGCACTTTGCAGCAAGACAGCACACAGTGAACATATGACCACACTAATACATGTCTGTTACATGCAGGTAACAAAAAAGATGCAGTCTCTTGTCCAGGTCCCCTTTATTACCCATGTAGAAGCTGGCTATGAGAAACAGCATCAAGAAGTCACAGAAGAGCCCACCTGGAGAGCCACGCAGCTCTGGGCCTGGCCTCACACCACTCTGTCTTGCTCTTTTGTTCACAAGATCCTACCTGCAAACCACCATCTCTATACCTTTAGAGTGGCCCTAAAACTGTGAAATCCGCATATTGGTACCCTTCTTAAAGGGACATCACTGAAGGATAGGGTCATAGTATCTCCTGTACCTCTATTCTGCCTACCTTTCCTGCTCTACTACTTCCTAGAGAAAACTCTGCTTCCCCATTCCCAGAACAGAAAGTAAATCTGTAAGTACAAAAAGGAAGAAATGAATACTGCATTGATTATGTGACACTCTCAGTCCCAAGGCCACTCTTCTTACCTGTTTTACTGCATCCAGCAATCGCTCCAGAAGAAATTGTCTTTTGTCATTGTTCTGTGATCCTAAAATATAATGAGGCTTAATTAGTTATGTTGGACATTAGCCTTCTATTAACAGTTTTTTTTTTCTATTAAGACTTTCTGACATTATAGTATATGGCTATCCCCAGCTATAATCAGTCCTTTGCAAATCTAGATCATTAAAATGAATTTTGGCCATGTGCCTCTTAGCATATATCACAGGAAAACAACTAAACTAATTTTCCCCAAATTTGAAAAACATGTCCACAGAGCTCTAGGGGCTTCTCAATTGTGGACACTGTAGGAGATATTTAGCAATATCCCCCTACATACAATTAGCACACATACTCTGAGTTATGACAAGAACATGTCTCCAGACATTGTAAAAACATCTCCTGAGGAACAAGGACAAGCAGGGAATTGTCCCAATGATAAGAAGCAGTTTAACACAACATGTATGTTTCCTAAAATGGCAGGTACTGCTTGCTTACTATTCTTACCATCATCTCCAACATCCATTTCCCATGCCCACCTCTGCAATCCAAGCTGAAGAAGTATAATTATTCCCTTTCTGAGAAGCTAAGGCTCTTTGGATTTGTTTTGTTTTATAAATACTGGGGGTTGAATCTTGGGTTTTTACACTGAGCTATACTCCCAACCCTATTTTTACTTCTTTATTTTGAGTCAGGCTTTTGTTTTACCCCCTTTCTAGACAGTCTTGCTTTGTATTTCAGGATAGCCTTGAACTCACTCACTATGTAGGCCAAGCTGCCTCAAACTCAGTGATCTTTCTACCTGGCCTCCAAAGTGCTAAGATCACAGATGTTTCCCATCACACCCAGTAACAGGATCTCACTAAGTCACTAAATTCCTCCAGAGTGCTGCAATTACAGATGTGCCACCAGGGGCCGGGAAGATAGCTCAGTGGAATAAGCACCTGCCTGGCAAACTCAAGGCCCTGAGTTCAATCCCTGGTACCATTAAAAAAAAAAAAAAAAAAGACACAGATGTGCCACCACTCCCAATTCCTTATTTTTTATTTTGAGACAGGGTCTTGCTAAACTACCCAACCTAGCAATCTAACTTACAAGTCTCCTATCCCAGCACAAGTAGATGACATTATAGGCAGGTATCACATGATGACTTTTCATACAGAGAAAAGACATGAAGGCATCATGCCTTCCTCCATCCTCAGTCCTTCATGATAAACATGTTGAGTGGAGCCAGAGAAACATCTTGCCACCACAAAGCCATGAGGGAAAACCAGGAGAAGCACACCAGTCTTGTTATCACCAAGTTATTGTGCCAATGCTAAAAACAACCTTACTTTCACCAAAAAAAAAAAACTTCATAGGGTTTTTTTTCAGAGGTGACTGAATCTAGAGTATGTGACCAACTCAAGAGGTGATGCTGGGATTAAGGGTGCTGGGAGATGGCTGGATCAGTCCACTGATTGGACTGGCACTACTGCCCTAGTCCAGCTAGATTGGATACAATATAAAAGACAGAAAGAAGCCTGGCTTGCTCTCCCTTGCCTGCTTTTGCTACCATCTGTTGCCATGAACTGTCCCTCCTCTGGGATGCCCTTCTGCCATGCCAGACCTGCCCAATTATGGACTGAAACCTCTACAAACCATGAGGTCATGAATAAATCTTTCCTCCCTTAACTTTGGGTGCTACGTATTTTGTCTCAGCAAAAGGTAAAGTGACTAAGACAACTGGGCCACCACTTATAGCTAAATGTATTCCCAAGTGATACTTATGACATAAAGGCCAGAGGCAAGGGGACTGCAAGACATCAAGCAGACTATTGTCAAACAACTAATGCTCCACAAAAGGCCCAATGATTCCAATCAGAAGAGGATGTGGGTTACAATGCACCAAACACAGCACAGTCATTTCACAGGATACTCGATCTTAAGGATGGACCACACCACAGACTTCAAATTGCCACTAAGCTGCTTCTCTCTTAGCCAACTCTAGGTGAGCAACATGAGGAAGGAGCAGCATGGCACTGCCCAGAGGTAGCCAGTGATTCCTGAAAGTCAAGCCAGGGCCAGCCAACTGAAAATAACTTCTACCACATATTGGGCACTTTCCGTGTGTCAGGCACTAAACTGAGCACTCTATGCCCAAATCTTCTCTTAATCTTCACAATCACACACTACATGGTTATAAAATAGCTGTACCAAATAATGTGTGTACAGATCCACTCAGATTTTCTTTAGCTGGCCAAAAAGGGCCATCTTCTCATGAAGCCAAATTTTTATTATGAAAAAACAAATAGTATATAAGTGCAATGACAATGTCAGTGTTATACTTGGAACAAAGGGATGATAAAATGAGGTAAGAAACAGCCACTTTAGCAAGTATAATCCCAGGAACATCTCTGCAAAGGTGACATTTGAGCTCTTTTATAAAGAGAAGGGTCAGTCATAGAAATACATGGAAAGGCAGCATAATGAACAGAGTAAACAGGTGGAGGAGAGGATCATGTGGGACAAGCTCAGCTTGTTATCTTCCAGAACTAAAAAGTCTACTATGACTTGATCAAGAAACAAAAAAACAAAAAAACAAAAAAAAAAAAACAAAGAAAAGAGGGTGGGGGAGGAAAGATCAGAAAAGCAAACAGAAGCTTGCATTGGCAGAGGTTGTAAACTAGGAGAAAGGGTTTGGTAGAACCATGATTTTTTAGTGTTTGTTGGTTTTTGTTTTTTAACAAAGTCTGTTTTATTTTGTTTGGTTGGTTAGTTTTAGGTTTTTTTTCTGCAGGAACCAGGGATTGAACTCAGACCCTTGCACTTGCCAGGGAAGCGCTTATTCTACGGATCCAATACCCTGGCCCCTTTTTAACAAAGTCTTACTAAGGGGCCAGGGACATGGCTCAGTGGAATAAGTGCTTTCCCTGGCAAGCGCAAGGGCCTGAGTTCAATCCCTGGCCCGCCCCCTCCCCCCCCCCAAAAAAAGGTATTACTAAGTATTCCAGGCTGGCCTTGAGCTCACTTTGTAGATAATGTAAGCCTTAAACTCATGGCAATCCTGCCTCAGTCTCTCAACCTCCCAAGTGCTGGGATTACAAGTGTCTGCCACCACACCCTACAGAACTGTGATGCGAGACCACTGTTCCTTAAAGGCTGTGTTGAGACCACAACACCAAGGCCCCTGTCATACCCCAAGACTGGAACTAATACCAATGAGTAGGTGACCCACAACACACACTGCAACACTGGCTCCTCAAATTTTACCATCATCACTTGTCCTGGAAGAAGTTTTGATAAAGGAAAGGCTATATCCCATTCCTTCCACACAGGAGGCCAACTAGAAGCATCATTCAAGATAGGCCTAGATCTCAACTGGCTCTCTAACACCTCCCTTAACTCCTGCTCTTTGCTTAGGTTTAACTTCTGCTATTACCTGACACAGAGGTAAGATACAGAGTAGAAAAGGCAAATTAGCTGTATTCCTTTTTCCAAATACTATTCCTAACCTTACTTGCCCTTGGGCAATGCCAATTGGAAACTAGAGCTTTGCCCCAGGAAATGCCTTTGTTATTTATCATAAAACTTCTGTGAAAAAAATACAATAAAAACAAATGAGGAAAATGGACAAGGAATATTCCATCATCTCACCACTGATGATCCTTTTTCCACAATGGTCCTCAAACTTCTATGTGTACCTAGATCTCCTAGGGATCTTGTTAAAAGGCAGCTGATCCAAAGAGTGAACCTGGGATTCTGCATTCCTTAGAGGCTCCCAGTGATGCTGACTTTCAGGTTTCTGAGCTATACCTACTCTCCTACTCTTCCTGATGTGCACAATGACTCTACATATATTCTAGGTATTTAAGTTACTGTTTGTTCTAGATGTCAACAACCTCCTCTCCCTCACCTTACAAAGCCTCTCCTCATAATGTGGGAAAAGACTGTTCAGGCCTAAACCCAGAAACTCAAACTTGCTCGCTGTGATCCTTCTCCTTAAGCAAACAACTTTCAAGTACAACAAATATGACCTCAAAAGAGGAACTTGGCCATCTCAGAGTTCTTGAGAAGGGAGGATCTAATAGGGCCAGGGCACAAGGTACCCTTGAGACCACTGGTTAACACCAAGAGGTGCCCAGAGACTTCCCTGGCTAAGCAGAAGGAGAAGCACTGAGCCAGAAGTCACAAGGCAAGACTTCCCATCCTGGCTGAGCCACTTACTGGCCATCTGACAATCACTTCCTTCTCTGGTCACTGGAATCTATATGAGATTATACTCTCCTAGTGCTGCAGCTTGCAGACATGAGACATATCAGAGAAATTAAGACCTTCTCTCAGTGATAAAGCAGAGAATGCAGCACCTCTCAACCTGGGCCCAAACAAATCTTCCAGCTTCAAGCACTATAGCCACTTGAGAAGAGCAGGGAGCTGATCCTACCAACTGAGTCCCAAGTGTGGTGTTGGTCAGTAATGACTGGCTGACTTAATCTTTGACATAGATGAAAAAGGTAGTCAGGTGAGGTAGTAGTTTGCGATCTGAATAGTAAAAAGATTAAGGTAAGAGATCAACCTGATAGCTCAGTGGACTAAAGCACCTGGTTAAGCAGAGCACAGTGGTTGGGGTTTTATCCCTGAGTATCATGCCAGGCCCCACCCCTGGGGTGTGCTGAGACAGTGATTGAGATTGGGCGTGGTGGCACACGTTTACAATCCCAGCACTTGGGAGGCTGAAAACAGAAGAATCACTACAAGTCCATCTGTGTAGTGAAACCCTGTAGACCTTGTCCTAAATACAAAAGACAGAGAAAGAGAGGAGAGAGAGACACACACACACAGAGAGTGAGTGAGAGAGAGAGTCAGTCAAGAAGAGCAAAGTTAGAGGCTGGCCTGGGAAACTTAGACTCTGCCTTGAAACAAAATTTTAAAAGGGATGGGGAATTGTAGCTCAGTGGTAGATCATTGCCTAGCATGCACAAGGGCCCTGAGTTCAATCTCTAGTACCATTAAAAAAAAGGAAAGAGGAAAGGGTCCACCACCACTCATGAGAAAGAACTAAGCCTTCAGGAGGAAAAGATCTTTATTAAGGTTAAACCACGGGAGGCAGTCAATAAGGGATCCAATTCTAAGTCCACTGCCTCTGGTTCTGCCATCTGCTAAATTCTGCTCGCCATGGATACCTATAACAAACCTTCAACTACCACTCACTGCAAATTCTGGAGCCATTTAATTCATATTCAAATGATCAAATTCCAGCCTTCCTGTTCCCTCCCTTCTCTAGGACCAGCCCCAGCTAACACCATCAGCCAGTAAATCATAACAGGCATCTTCCTTATTTCTTGTCAGAGAAGCATCTAAGGGGAAATACAAAAAGGAATGCTTTCAGGACCACAAACCTGAGAAGAACACTCTTCAATCCTAAACAAGAAATCACATTTGCATCAAAACTCCCACCTGGTTCAGGTACGGCTCTGTTGTCTCACTTTCTCTTCAATATTTAGAATCCTATTTAATGTTTAGATGGGGAACATGGGGGATAGCTCAGCTGCATAAGTGCCTGCCTGGAAAACTCAAGGTCCTGAGTTTAATCCCAGGTAGCCAAAAAAAAAGAAAAAGTAGGAGCTTTTAGAGATGGCCAGATAGCTCAGCAAACTAAAGTATCTACTTAGGCAGAGCACAGCAGGTGGGGTTTGATCCCCGGCATACCCTGCCAGCCCCACCCCCAGAGCACATTGAGATGGCAATTGAGACTAGACATGGTGGCATACCCTTGTAATCCCAGCACTTAGGAGTCTAAAAACAGGAGGATCACTAAGAGTAAGATCTACAAAGTAAGACCCTGCAGACCCTATACCAAATACACTTTTTTAAAAAGCCTCTAGCTGCCTTGAGGTCCTACATTTCTATACAAACCTCTGGCCTTTTAACTGGAGTCTCAGCCAGGGAGATGGCTCAGTGAAATAAGTGCTTCCCTGGCAAGCACAAGGGCCTGAATTCAATCCCCAGTTCCACCAAAAAAAAAAACTAACTGAAGTCTCCACTCAAGCTCCACAGCAGAAGGAATAAATCCTACTGGGTTTAAATCCTACTTCATTAGTCATACAATCATGGACAAGCTACTTCACCTCACTACTTCAGGTTCATCAGAGACTTATGGTTTATATTTAGCTATGCCCCCCCAAACCTAATGTACTCATAAATGGGGTTTTGGGGAGGTGACTGGATCATGGGTGTGTGATACTGGATTATGAATATGGAAATGGGCTGCCTAGTATGCTTCTGAGTGTGGATAGTGGACTTACTAAAGAAGTAAGAAGACCCACCCAGGGTGTGGCTAGCAACAAACAACTGATCTATATCCTGAGTGGAATAAAAAAAGGAAAGAAGGAAGGCTCACTGTTTCTTGCCTACCCCGCCAAGATCTATTTCTCCTCTGCCATGCCTGTCTGCCATACGGCCCTTGAAGTCAGCTGACTACAGGCTGAAACCTCTACAAACTGTACACTAAAATAAACCTTTCCTCCTTTAACTTCTGTCAGGTATTCTATCCCACCAGTGAAAAAGACAGAGTCCTACCTCCCAGGACCATTAAGTGAGTAAACATATATGGCATGTCAGACATTATTAATATTGTTGTTGGGAACCTATACCACAGAACCACCAAAAATTCTGGCTCTAGGAAGTACCTTTAACTAGTTAACTTTTTTTTTTAATGTGTTTAGTATAGGGTCTGCAGGGTCTCACTATGTAGACTCATAGTGATCCTCCTGTTTTCAGCCTCCCAAGAGCTGGGATTACAGGTGCATACCACCATACCCAGTCTCAATCGCATCTCAGCATGCCGGCACAGCTTGTGGTGCCGGAGATCAAACCCCGGTCCCTGCGCTCTGCCTAAGCAGGAGCTTTAGTCTGCTAAGCTTAGTTAACTTTCTATCCAAAATATAAACAAATCAATCTAATCCATGTCTCCCGTGTACTCAGTGCCCTAGGAGATTAAAAAAGTGACAGAGATTCTCTGGAATGAGGAAAACAACAAATATGCAAGCAGATACATACATTCCTTCGTTAATCTTAGTAACAGTCTTGGAGGCCCAATTGAGTACAGCTCCTATTCCATGGAGGACATCATTCACGTAGTCAAGGACACAGGCATACTATAATGGTGGTACGCTAGTGCCATTCAGTGCAGTGGTCTGCTCATTAACACACTGTGGCTGTTACACCAGAGTATGAAAACAGTCTGTGGTACAGATGTAGGTTTACTCAGTCAGAATCATAAATTGTCTGAGACAGCCCACCATGAATACATAGGCAGCATGTGGTAAAAATGCTGTCCTAATTCTAGTTTTTTACAGGATATGTTGAATGAATCACATGGTATCACTGCATGCACCATGTAATATCAGTCAGTCATGTATTGTACATTTGTATATGTTTCCAGGTGCTCTGGCCACTGTGTAGGTGACTCAGTACCCGGTGAAAGAGATTGTAGCCTGAAGGCTAGAGCTAGGAAGAGCAATGGGATGAGGGAGACCATTATAGGACAGGCAGAAATGTGGCTGCAGCCAGAGGGGCATGTGGGACCAAACATGGTTTTATTATATTTTAAAATATTATCCTTATATGCTGTTGGAGTTGAGTAGGTAAGAAGGAACAATTGATGATGTGGGAAAAAGAGGAGAAGTGGGATTCAGAGTACAAGTGGAGGTCTGAGTTAGGCTCTGGGAGCTTCCCTTTTTTTTTGGAGACAGATCTTACCATGTGAATCAGGTCTTGAACTCATGGAGATCCTCCTGCCTTAGCCTTCAGAGTGCTGGAATTATAGTGCACCATCATGCCCAGAAGATCCTCAGTTTTGTCGCAGCGAAATGGACTGATCAAACTTACTTCGGGTCAGAATACCTCAGCTGTGGCACTGTTGCCATTTTGCTTTAGACACTTCTTGATTGCAGCGACTAGGGTGTGTACTGAAGCATTCCTTCCTTCTCCCTGCTAGAGTGACCAAAGATGTCTCCAGACCTTGCTGAATACCCTGTGGAAGGTGAAATTGCTCTGATCCCTGATGAGTACACCTCTTTGATCTCCCTTACTTAGGTGCCCCTGTTATTTCTGTCAGGACTCTTGAGTGCGCCAGGTGTCAGGGACTTTCTTGCAGCAGACAGACTCCTCTTCAGACCATCAGAGAAGTGTGAGAGAACTGGAGCTTTCCTACTGTGGACCCTAGAGTTCCCTGGAGTTGCCTCCTTCCATTCTTGGGTAATCCTTCTGTACTTTGGCTTGTAACATTCTAGAATGCCTATATCTACCTGTTGTGATCCTCAACATTTTCCTCTTTATTGAGGTAAAACTCATATAACCATTGGTTAAAGTAAGCAATTTTGTGACAGCAAATGTGCTGTTTTGCAACAGACTCCTCTATCCCAAAGCATTTTGATCACCCAAGGAAACCCTGTATCTATTAAGCAGTTGCTTCCACATCTTAATCTCCTCCCATCCCTCAGGGCCTGGCAGCCATTTATCTGAATTTGTACATTATTGACTTAATCTGGTCCTTCCCAGTTTTAGAAGCAGAGTTTAAGCTCTTTTTCATTAAGCCTGCCCGTGGCCCCAATAGGATATCAGGGTGCTACGGTACAAGGAACATGCATCCAAGAGTCTGAGAGACCAAGTTTCAACATCAGTGTTTCACTAGCTTTGCTGCATGATCTTAAATAGCATCCCCGGCACACAGTAGGGACCTAAAGAACATTGCCTTCTTTTTCTTTTCTCTTATTCCTGCTTAGGATCTGCAAGGATCTCACCATTAGATTGAAACCAGAGAAATTCTTGGCAGAACTTTTCTTCCTCCCACATGCCCCTCTGGCTGCAGCCACATTTCTGCCTATCCTATGACGGTCTCCCTCATCCCACTGCTCTTCCTAGTTCTGGCCTGTAGGCTACAATACAATCTCCTTCATCACATACTGACTCATCTATACAGTGGCCAGACACCTGGAAACACACACAAACATAACAAATGACTTCCTGATATTACAGGATATACACAATGATACCATGTGATTCATTCAACACATACTGCAAAAAACTACAATTAGGATAGCTATTTACCACACATTGCCTATGTATTCATGGTGGGCTGTCTCAGACAATTTATGATTCTGGCTGAGTAAACCTACATCTGTACCACAGACTTTTTATAAAAAGCCAGTCAAGCAATATTTTAGGCTAAAAAAACTTAGGCTTTGCAAGCCATGGAGTTGATTCTGCAACCTCTCACCCACCACTCTTTTATGAAAGCAGCTACAGTGTGTTAATGAGCAGACCACTGCACTACCAGCAACAATCAAGGAGGACGGAGGCTTAAAAATTAATATTGTTGGGCAGGCCAAATAGCCCAGCAGATTAAAGTGTCTGCTTAGATGCAGGGGTGGGGGATACCAGCCCTGCCCTGGGGTACACTGAGACAGCAACTGAGACTAGGCACAGTGGTGCACACCTGCAATCCCAGCACTTAGGAGGCTGTAAACTGGGGGAGCACTACGAGTTCAACCTATGCAGTGAGACCCTGTACACCCTGTCTTAAATTAAAAAAAAAAAACTAAGATTGTCTATTTCCAGACTACATGTCAGACTTCCCCAGCAGGTCACAGACCAGGTCCACATCAAAATTACGTTCCCTGACCAGGAATGGTGCCACAGGCCTATAATCCCAGCACTTGGGAGGCTGAGGCAGGACGATTGTTGACAGTTCAAGACCAGTCTGGGCTACAAAGTGAGCTCAAGATCACCCTGAACTGCATGTGAGACCCTGTCTAAAACAAAAAATAAAAAGAGATACATATATATGATATATAACCTTATATGTTATTATATATGTGTGATATATCATATAAATGATAAATATATAATAGAATAATATAAATATATATATAATAAATATATGATAAAATGCTATAACATAATTGTTATAATTATGTTTTTATATATATACTTTTTTTTCCCCAGGTTCTCTTACGCTCTTAGCAAATCACAGTCAGAGCCTTAGCGACAGGTACCTCATTAAGTCATCACTGGCAGAAGGCATACTCATTACACTTGCTGGCACTGATATTAGCCCCCTGGAAAGTTCAAGGCTATTGTTGCTGTTGTTCAACTCCCATCCACCCCAGAACACACGCTATCAGTTCAAATATGAAAAAGGCAAGAAAGCAGGAGGAGGAGGTTAGCAGAGAGGGCTGCCAGTATATGCCAGGATTATATACATGGCCAAGACTAGACACTCCGATGCCTTCAAGGACAAGCAGAGAACAGAAACAAGAGAAGTATGCAGGGAGAGTAAAAAGCAGGGCAAGGTGGAAGCTCCTTGAGCTGGGTAGGTCCCCTGAAGACATGGGAACTGCTGCTCAGTGCCACTCAACATACCCTGTGGAAAAACTAGTGACTGCCCCACCTCCTGGTTTTTCAAGAAGTTCCATGCCACATTGTTTGTGTGTTCCAATCAATTCAGCATGCACCAATTACAACAAGCGTGGGTCCCATCTGCCAACAATTTGCCATCTTTCCAAGCTACACATTTCACCTTCACATTACATATAAGGTGGGGGTTGACACCTGCACTGTGAGAGATAAGGGCTTTGAGGCTTGAAGAAAGGGATCATCAGCCTAAATAAGAGTCCAGAAATGCCAATGTCAGTATTTTGCACCAAAGTTCATGCCTTCCCAACATGAACCTCCGAGACTTCCGAGATGTTGTGCTGGTTCAACATCAGCACAAAAAAAGAGCTTCTTCTGCAAAATGCCATCAAATAAAACCAATCTCCTAACGGTAGCTCAAACATTAATTTTGTTGAAAAAACTTCCTGCTAGGAGTTCCTCACTGGCACAATAATTTGCTTTACACTGTCTTCCTATGTTCCTTCAACCAATTCAGACCCCAGATATAACATCTACTATGAAAAGGACTGTGAGTAATCATAAATTATCCTCGATTTTTATGGACTAGAAAGCTGCTTTACAGAATTCCCACTCACAAAGCACAGAAAGAAATTTTGCAACTGTTGAATCAAGACTCTAATGGAGCTCAGTTCTGTGGCTCTCCAAGTGGCTATTTTAAGTGGAGAGGATTGGACGAGGCCAGGACACAGAAGCTGACACATGCAGATGTGTAGAGCACAAGGCATAGGCATAGAAAAAATAGACAATCATTCTTCCTCAAACTCAGAGCACTGGCTCCTAGTACTGTACATAAAGCAGTGCTGGGTAAGTGTGAAAAGACAGACTGTCCGCCACCACCGCAGAAGGGAAAGATGCAGGCTTGCCTCGAGATAAACAGGCGCAGGCCATCCACACGGCCTCATGATATCTAAGATTAAAGACCAACTCAACAGCATATTATGAATAAGCAAAGAAAGGAGACCATCAATTTTCTCTAGAATGGGGAAGGGCAAACATCTTCGGTAAAGAACAAAACCGTAAATATTTTGGGCTTTGTGTGTCACTGAGTCTCTATCACAGCCATTCTATTCTGTTGTTGTAACATGAAAACAAGCCATACACAATAATAATGGAACAGATGTGGCTGTGTGCCAATAAAACTTTATTTACAAAACAGATGGCTGACCCAGTTTGCCAATCTTTGTGCAGGGAGAAAAAAAAAAAACACTAAAATGGCAATGTGCAAATATTTTAAAGACAAAGTGTATTTTTCCCCATGATTGGAGAGACGTTACATACTTAGCCCTAGTCATCACATACTACCACTTGCCTATGAGATTAACCAAGAAAAATTTACAGTGAAATTCTCCAGTGTGTTAAAGCTATGGTAAATCAGGTACAGCCACTGGTGGTAGCAATATACTGGCACAGTAAGTTCTGAAAACGAATGTGGTAACATATGTCCAAAATGAAAAACATCAAAAAATTTTTATTAAAATAAAATACATCAAAATGTCGTTCTTAAGCCGGGCGTGGTGGCGCAGGCCTGTAATCCCAGCACTAGGGAGGCTGAGGCAGGAGGATTGTTGTGAGTTCGAGACCAGCCTGAGCTACAAAGTGAGCTTAAGGCCAGCCTGAACTGCACAGTGAGACCCTGTCTCAAAAAGACAAAAAAAAAAAAAAAAAATGTCATTCTTATATTTTGAAAATTAAACTAATGAAGAATGAGGGAAATGAGAAACTGAATAAATAACTACTTCACCTGTCCATCTATCTCTTAGGCACTGACTAAATCACATTTATCACTTGCTTTAAATTTCATTTTCTGACGTGTGAACTAATCAGAAAAGTTGAATAACGTGTCCAAGTTTTGCACTAACAAGTTAAATTCAGGAAGTCTGCATTCAAAGTCTTTTCCACCACAGCAAAGAACTGCCTAAACAGATAGCTTCATGGGCACAAAGATTTTCACTGCAGTCTTTGAAGAGGGATCAGCAAACTATAGCCCTCAGGCCAAATAAAGCTGCTGCCTGTCTTTATAAGTAAAGTCTTATTGGAACACAGCCATGTCATTTCATTTTGGTATTGTCTGTGGATGCTCTCAAACTACAAGAGCAGAGATGAGTACTTGGGTCCAATGCCAGATGGCCAACAAAACAGAAAACATTTATTATCTGGCCCTTTACAGAAAATGTTTGCAATCCCACCCTAGAAAATTGTAAGTGGAATTTGTTTTCCCTTGCTACAATAGCAGAAAAGCTAAGTAATCACAGTACATCAATTTGGCAGATGCTGTGCTGCCTTTTATAAGAATTGTGAAGAGAAGGAACAGACAAATATTATAATGTAAGTGGAAACAATAATTAGGCTCAATGCAATTATGTAGAATGCATACATAAGCTTTCAACAAAGACAAAAGTGGGATACCTGACAACCTAAATAGTTAATGTGCTAGGAAGGTATATTTATAGGTATAGTCTATGTTTTCACAGTTATCTGTAATGTCATTTTTGTTTTCACTTTTTTTTCCCTATAAGCTAGGGGACAAAAGGGCAGATCTTAAGACACAGAAGCAGACAAAGAAAAATGAGATGGAAGTAGGCAAGTTTCCTTCCTCAAGGGAAAAGAAGACCCCCAAGCCCAACAGAGTATTTCCCCCGATGGGCAGAAGGTCCACTTCTTCTAGGCTTCTGGGGATTCTGAGTCAGCAAGCTGAAGCCCGGTCAGGGAAAGGATCCTCATTCCTATGGACTTCACTCCACCTACTTTTTCTGCCTTGCGTGCAAACCACAAATATTGTTTTCCATTCACTTTACTCCATTCTTTATTCCAAGTGCAAGAAAGGGCCTCATCAATGTTAAGGAGAAAACTGACCTTTAACATTCATGAAAAAGAAGAAGTCCTCCACACCCTCTCCCATTTCAGTAAAAGGCAAAACAAACCCTTCCATGGACCCAGGAGCTAGACTGAGCACAGAACACTACCAATGAGGCCTTCCTGACCACCCATCAAAAATCACAACAGCCCAATCCTTAATTCTTACTCCAGACAATCTGTCAGGACATACTCTTTGTCTCTGTGGAAGACAGACTGTGTGTAGATGAGGCCACGAATGAGGAAAGTACAGACCACCTAGATCCAGCTGAGCCTGAAGCTGATTTTTATCTCTGAACTTTCCCATTAAAAAATACTATATATTCCCATGTTGCTGAATAAGTTTAATCAACTTCTGCCACATTCAAGAGAAAATAATCAGGACTTACACCTGCCATTACTCTTCAGAAATCATTTTGGTAAATTTATTCCACTTGCTCCAACAGACAACCGTGGTATAGCTCTCTGCTAAATGGTAAAGAATATACAAAACTACCCACCAATTAAATGTTTGCTAAATAGTGAACCTTCATATCAATTACTGCTATACTGCTCTCAAGTAAATGTTTGTTTAAAAAAAAAAGGGTGGGGCCAGGGAAATGGCTCAGTAGAATAAGTGCTTGCCTTGGCAATCCTCAGTTCTTCCAAGAAAAGAAAAGAAAAACTGAAAAAAAAAGGGGGAGTACTAAATGAAAACAAGAGACAAGAAAAAATGGTATAGGACTGTCCTGCTACAATGCTGTATATGGTTAGATTTCTAAATTTCTGTGCAAAAATATGTAATTGTTTATTCTTTTTTTAATACTTTTTATTTTTGTTCTTCACATTCCTTAGGGATTTAAAGTTTAACATATCAATACTTGATAGAAAATACCTGTTCCATGCTATGTCTAAGATGTTTGATATTCAGACAGATAATGAAGTTAAGCTCAACTGCCTATCCTATAGGGTAATAATATCATTAAGCTTCTCTCCTGGAGGATTAACAACTTAAGTTTACAGACCAGAAATTAGAGAAAAAGAAGGGCTGCAAGGAGCCAAGATTTTGGCCCAAGTCTTTCAAGGTCAGCAAGGACTCAGGATATAAGAGAACCTGTACTGTAACATCCTGTAACTCGGTGATGGCCCAAATTTTCTGATCAAGGAGATCATGTGGCCTCAGAGGAAAGTGATCAATGATGTAGAGTGTGCCTAAGGAGAGTAACATGGAGAAAAAACATTCTTTCAGGCTTTCAGAGAGAGCAAACTGGTCAAGCAATAGCCGTGACTCATCCACAGGGCTGACAACTGACAAAGGATCTACAAATAGCAGTATAGGGCTTCACAGTAAATCCTGAGGGATTTGACTGACCTTGGCAGATACAAAAGTTACATTTCTTGTTATATAGGTCTTGCTTTATCTTGGTCTTAGCCATCCAGCAGAAAAGTATAAAAATGAGGTATATAAAGTAAAGCCATATTAATATGCTGAGCTGTAAAGGACTCAAGTCAACAACTTCTGACATTGCTAGTCCTACAGATAATCCACTACTATTATGGACTACTGGACTATATTGGATTATTTTGCTGAATTCACGCATCTACAATATTTAAATGGCAATGGAATACCCATCTCTGACAAAACTAAACAAAAAAAGGGAATATAAATGAAGGACCATTTTGTATCTGTATGTACAAAATAGGACAAATATACAGATACTTTCTCGTAATTCAATGAGAAGAAAGATTTTTACTAATAGTGTTTGGACAGGATATCATGTGTGCATCTTGTACTATGAATAACCACTACAAAGACAACAATATGCAGTGTATTAATTATTGAAACTGTCCTACTAATAGGACAGTTGAAACTGTCTCATTGCTATTTCTCAATAAAATTAAAAATTAAAAAATACAATAAAACAATAAATAAATAGTGAACCTTGAATTTCTGGCCAGTCTCTGCCACCCTTGGAGCCCTCACTTCTATTGCTGGTAGCAATTTAAAATAGTACAACTGTTTGGGAACAAAACAAGCAATCAGCAGCACTGGAAATGACCCTACCAGCCGGGCGTGGTGGCGCATGCCTGTAATCCCAGCACTCGGGAGGCTGAGGCAGGAGGATTGTTGTGAGTTCGAGACCAGCCTGAGCTACAAAGTGAGCTCAAGGCCAGCCTGAACTGCATAGTGAGACCCTGTCTCAAAAAGACAAAAAAAAAAAAAAAAAAAAAATGACCCTAAATATATAATCCAAAGAAGAAAAACTAACTTGCACAAAAATGTCCACTACAGCATTACTTACAATAGAAAAGATGGAAGAGAGGAAGGGAAGAAAAAGGAAAGGAGGAAAAAGTTGATAAGTTGATAACTAGGTGGGCTGAATCGTTTAGTGTTAATAGTTCAAAAATTATAGGACCAGGGATTTTAGCTCAGTGACACAGTACCTGACGGGCAAGAATGAGGTCCTAAGTTTGATTCCCAGTAATCCCCCAACCCCTGCCCAAAAAAAAAAACAAAAACAAAAAAACTGTGCTACATGCACAAAAATGACCAATATAGTCCAAAAGGAATGTCATGCTTTTTTCCAGAAATGCAAGGAATGAAAGCAAAATGCAAATTTACATGACAACAAATGTTCTTCAGCCTAACAATGTTCCTCAACTGTGTTACATTTTTCCTCTAATCACTCCCTCCATGAAAGTTTAATGCCACAAGTTTTATGTATATGTTTATGTACTGCATGCATATCTGTGCTTTATATAGAAAATACATCTTGATCTCCCATAAGGGCCAATTTTCATCCCCTTCAGGGTGATATTACCCCCAGTGAAAATATGTGGCATATGTATAGACAAATGACAGGAGGATTGTAGGAGCTGCTTCCAGGTCCTCGTCTCTGTCCAAGAAGCCAATTTTTGTAATCCCAAAGTTACATTATTGGAATCCCATCAAGTTGATTCCAATCTACCACTTTCAATGCAACCCATGGCGCACTAAATTATATTTTCAATCATTGGGGAGTCAACGGGCTCTAAGTTCAGCTACGAAGATGGCATCCCAGAAAAAAGAGGGCAACATAGGGCCTCACCTGGTTTTTATTCAGTGGGGGAGTGGCTTGAGGATTGACTGAGAATTGTGGGAAATAGGTGACCATTGTGAGCTGAGCTAGTGGGAGGCCTACATTTACCTCTGCCATATGCAGAGAAAGTAGTCTGCATTATACTATTATGCCATAGAGATAGCATCTAATGTTTTTTGGGGTCTGGTGCTTCAGCTTTGATGTAGTCTTTCAAGCCTCAGGAAGTCATAGCCTCTATCTCGAGGCTCCAATCCCAGCTGGCGGCTAGGAGCTTTAGCTCTACCATCCTGTCTCCATCCGCTCATATTAAAGAGCAGCAGGTTTACCAGGGAAACACTCATGCCACCTTCAAAGACTATCACCAGCACCTCAGCTAGACCAATACACATTGCTTAAGGCCAACTGAAGGATAAACAGAAGTCCTAGCCAGCTCTGTACATAACAATATGGGGAAATAGGGTCAGGCTCAGTCAAAATGGAGACAGTCGCTCTTCTTTCAAGGAGAGCTGCTCAGGTGGTCCTCCACAGAGGATGGCAGTTGTTCATCTGGAATCATGTTCACATTGCCAGAATTTGAACAATTCCATAAAAATCCTGGACTTCATTTGTTTGGTCTTTGGTTTTTCAAAGTGTCACTACATAATTCAGGTTGGCTTTGAACTCACTCTGTAACCTAGGCTTTCCTCAATGATCTATCCTCCTACTTCAGCCTGTCAAATGCTGGGCAAAAAATCTTGAATTCTGGTCTCAAATTGTAAAAGTATTAAGTGTCTGACTATTAGTCACCCAGACAGAATCATGCTACACAGCAGCAGGAGTTACTGTCAGTGGGACTTAATCCAAAGCAACATGCTAGCAAAAGAGGTGATCAAATTCTGCTGGTGATAAAAACAACTTCTTGTGCCAGGTGTGGTGGCGCATGCCTGTAATCCCAGCACTTGGGAGGCTGAGGCAGGAGGATTGTTGTGAGTTCGAGACCAGCCTGAGCTACAAAGTGAGCTAAAGGCCAGCCTGAACTGCATAGTGAGACCCTGTCTCAAAAAGACAAAAAAAAACAACTTCTTACATCCTATCATATCAGGTCAACCCCACACCTCTGTGAAGAAAACAAAATACTGTCAGTACCAGTACTTTTCTGCCTTGCATGGAAACCACAAATATTATTTTTCCATTCACTTTATTCCATTCTTTATTCCAAGTGCAAGAAAGGGCCTCATCAATGTCAAAGAGAAAACTGACCTTAAACACTCAGGAAAAAGAAAAAGCTTCCAAAATGTGCATAAATATCAGGCAAGACACAGCAGTAAATTACAGTAGTCCCTCACTGTTTCACAGTTCAACTTTCATATACTCACTGTTTCGCAGGTTTTCAAAAAGTATTAATCTAAATTATTTATTGTGGCTTTTTCGTGTATAGCAGGATTTTGCAGCACCATGCAGTATATGTATGTTGGAAAAATTACGTAGGTTTATGTGTTTAGAAAATGGTCAAGAACATTATAAGTGTTTTTAAAAGTGTGAGAAAGGTTTATAGGAGAATGGGAAAGGTTTATAAAGCCTTAAAATATATATAAATTCAAAAATAAATATAACACTACTTCACTAATTTTCACTTATGGTGTGGATGTCTGGAACATAATCATCACAATAAGTGAGGGACCACTGTACACACTTAAAGCCAAAACTCTGGGCTGAGTATGGAGGCCCACGCCTGTAAGCCCAGCACTGAGGGGCTGAAGGACCACTGTGAGTTTGAGGCCAGCCTCAGCTATGTAGCTAGACCCTGTCTCAAAAAAAAAAAAAAAAAGTTAAAGCTCTGATAAATCAAACCCTTAGAGCTTGTCTGTCTATTGCACAAATTATGAGATCTCCCTAAATCTGACCTTCCCCACCCTTGAAACAGGGATTTCAGGGTCTTCCTAAAGTCAGAAGGATTCTTAAAAGAATAATTACTAATGGAAAGGAGCACCCAAGACCATCAAGTATAGTTTGACCAAACATAGAACTGGAGAAGCCAGGTGCAGTGGCATACTCCTGTAGCCCCAGCACTCGGGAGGCAGAGGCAGGAGGATTGCTGTGAGTTCGAGACCAGCCTGGGCTACATGAGCTCAAGGCCAGCCTGAATGACAAAGGAAGACCCTGTCTCAAAAAAAAGTGCTGGAGAATAATGACTTCCTGCCCCAACAAGTTCTATTTTCCCAGTAAGAGCAAAAACATATCTAAATCGGAATTCCTCAGCTTGAAGAAACTGGCAATCAAAAAAACCGAATTATGATTCCTACTTCCCTAAACTGGCAGGTATCTTTTATCCTGATAATTTGCTTGCTTCTACATACACATTTTAATTTGTATCAAGGTACATATTTTAGGTATAATTCTGTACCTTGCTTTTTCTTCTAGAGAACATTTAATGTTGAGATAAAAGCAAAGTGGCATGTATAAACCCACAGTATTCCTTCTAACATTTTTGGGGTTTTCTATCATGTGATCATACCACATTAGGTTTATCCACTCCCTAATAGGCCAACTTCTTTGTTTCTCACTCATGATACCCATTTATCTTCTGTGTGCATTACCTAGGGCCATTCTGCTTCCTAGTTATTGGCACACAGAGTGTTCAGCCTTGACCCCATGTGACCTTTGACTCCACTTGAACCTTTTTAACCTTTTAACAGCAGACTCTAATTGCCAATTTGTAAGCTATATAAGAAGCTAAAAACATGTTAAAGCCACATTAAAATAAGGCAATCAGCAAAATCCTGCAAAGAATCCATACAACAAATGAATGTTTCCTTTATCAAAAAACATGAAAAAAAGATGAAAGAGGAACCTGTAATTTCACTCCAAAAAATTATGCTTCAATGAACAACATAAGGAAAATAAAAGGACAACTCACAGAATGGGAAACAGTTTTTGTAAATATACTGATAAGCATAATGGAAAAATTATATAGGATTCTTATAGCTCAAACATAAAAAGAAAACAACTCAATTAAAAATAGACAAAAGTTGGTTGGACAGGACATTATGTCGGCTTCTGGTACTATGGTCATCCACTAGGAAAATAATTATTGAATTTTTGATATAATTCAGGCATAAAAAATAAGATAAGTAAACAGCTACACTCTTAATCACTAGTCATTATGGAAATGCAAAATCACTAGTCATTATGGAAATGCAAATAGACACCACTTCACACCTACTAGAATGTTTATTATTAAAGATTACTGGAGATGAGGTAGAAAAAAACTACAACCCTGGTATACACTGGTAGAATGTAAAATGCTGTAGTCACTCTGGAAAACTGCCTGACACAATTCCTCAAATGGTTAAACAGTTACCATACAACTCTAAAATCCTCCATTAATCAAGAGAAATGAAAATGCAGCTACACAAAAGCTTGCACGTTGAGTTTCACAGCTGCAAACATCCACAGTGAGAGCAATCCAAATGCCCATCAGCTGATGAATGGACACACCAAATGTGCCTGACCCATACAACAGACTATTATTCAGCAACAAAAAGGAATGAAGCACATAGAGGATATGATACCTTGAAAATATTACATTTGGTGAAGAAAGCCAAACACATAGGTCACATAGGTCATTTATGTGAACTATCACAAGAGGGAAATCTATAGAAACAGAAAGTAGATTAGTCCTCATGAGGTAAATGAGAGAGAATAAAGACTGACTGCTAATGAGTTCACACTTGCTTTCTGGGGCAATGAAATGCTCTAAAAGTGATTACAGCTATATTGAAATAAGTATATAAATATATTAAAAATAAAAAATAAACTAATGTTTTTAAGAAGATTGAAAAGATAGACCAATTTACACTATGTAAACTTAAATCTTGAATTTTAAAAATACTCTACAAAGCTGAGCACAATGGTCAGTGAGTATATATAATCCCAGAACTCTGGTAGGCTGATGCAAGATTGTAAATTCAAGCTTAGCCTGAGCAACTTAGTTCCTTGTGAGACCCTGTCTGGAAAAATTAAAAATGCCTGGAGATATACTCTCAGTGCAAAGGTTCTCCAGCACTATGTATATAAATTCCATATAATAAACTAGAAGATAAAACTATAAGACAATCATGGAAATCAAACCACAGTTGAACACTGAATACCTAATCATATTAAGGAATTATTAATTTCTTATAGGTATGACAATAGAAATAGGTTTTTAAAAAAATAATTCCTACATTTTTATTTTGTTTTGCTTTTTGGGGGGTCTGGGTTTTTTTTTGTATTTAGGACAGGGTGTACAGGGTCTCACTACTAGAATGGACTCATAGTGATCTAGTGATCCTGTTTACAGCCTCCCAAGTGCTGGAATCACAGGCACACACCACCATGCCCAGACTTTTTTTTTTTTTTTTGTATTTTTGAGACAGGGTCTCACTATGCAGTTCAGGCTGGCCTTTAGCTCACTTTGTAGCTCAGGCTGGTCTCGAACTCTCAGCAATCCTCCCACCTCAGCCTCCTGAGTGCTGAGATTACAGGCATGCACCACCACACCCAGCTACATGCCCAGTCTTAATTGTGGTCTCAACACGACCTGGGGGGCAGGGCCAGCAAAGCAGGCCTGGGGATGGAACCCTTAGCCCCTGAGCCAGTTTGCAGGTGCTTTAATCAGCTGAGCTATTTGGCCAGCCCTTGCTTTGTTTTTTGAGACAGGGTCTCACTACATAGCTCAGGCTGTCTTAAACTTGCTATGCAGTCCAGGCTGGCCTCAATTCAAAACCTCTTGTCTTAGTTTCCCTGAATGCTAGGATTACAGGTGTGTACCATCATACCCAGCAAATTCCTGCAATTTAGAGATATGTATGAAAATATTTAGAGATAAAATGATACAGTGTTTAGGATTTGCTTCAAAATAACCAGGGAGAAGATTGGAAATTAGGGATATAGATAAGATAGTTCTGAACAGGTAACTACCAAAGCCATATAATGGCGCATGGAGTTCATTACACTATTCTTTCCCTTTTTGTGATGTTGAAATTTCCTATCTAAAAATGCAAGGAGGGGACAGGAGAGATTAAATATTTTCCTGTCATATCATATCATTGTACTAAATTCCAGTTACAGTTATCAATCCCACAGGTGAGGAAACTCACATTTTCAAACAACTAAAAATACTCTTGGACTTCCCATCCCATCCTCAGTGACCACTTTTTCTGTCTCAATTACAATCTTTCCAAAAGAAAGCTTTCACCCTTAATGCTTTCTCCATTTGTTGCTCTCCTTTTATAATTTGTCTTAAGCCTTAATGATTTTTAATTAAATTTTAAAACGTGCTGAGTTTTGATATTAAGTGATTTCTTGAGAGATGAACTGATGAATCTCCTTTGGCTTCCCAATTTTATTTCCTCTTAAGTTGAGGCAAAAGAAAGAATGATCCGGAATTTTGAATTTGTGGCAAAGACTCCTTGACCACACTGGAAGAAGATTGGAGCTAAGCTATACACACATATACATTCATTAGTTCAATCCCCAGAACCACAAACATTTTCAGAGAGCCTAGTGCCAGCCCGTATCTCCACTACAAATAAGTTTCTATTAGGGGCGTGGGAGATAGCTCAGTGGAATAAGCGCTTTCCTGGCAAGCCTAAATTCAATCCCCGGTTCTGAAAAAAAAAAAAAAAAAAAGTAAGTCTATTAAATCTGTGGAAGGCACAATGTCAATCAGTTTGCCTAAACGGTATTAGCCATTACAATAAGTGTAGGACACAGGCACTAGTATGCATCCTCATTTACCTAAGACTTCTAAATCTCACAGCTTTAAGAGCAGAGTCAAGATTGAATCCAGGATTCCGGCTCCAGGACTTGCACTTAACACCAAACTATATCACCTCCTGGTAGAAGCCAAATCATGGGTGATTACAGGTGGCACCCACCTGTAATCCCAGCACTTGGAAAGCCGAAGCAGGACGATCACTACAAGTACGAAACCAGCCTGTCTCAAAAAGAGAAGGAGAATGAGGAGGAGGAGGAGCCAGCTCATGACATCTTTGCTGTGATAACTCTAATATTCAAAATCAGAAATCATTATTAGAACAAATGACTTGCTTTGGAAACAAAAGGTAGACAATCTCCCAGAAAACTACCTACACCAGTCTCCTCATTAAAATAACCAATTCCACAAATCTTATTTTTGCATAGCAAAAAAACTAGTCATATAATTTATATTTTTAAAATCCAGAAATCTTTAAAAGTTAAAAACGAAAGAGAAGTATCCCTTTTGCCTTGCCCCTCTATGTGGAAGGCATGGCCAGGGGGCGCTGGAGATGGGGGTTGTTCGGAACCAAAGGGACAGTGAGAAGTCAGGCTCTATGAGGGTAAGCAGGTCCTTACAATTCAGTCCAGATCCCAGAGGGTCAGAAAGACAGGGGCCAGCTGGGCGGCTTCCCTGAGTCACTCCTATCTCCACACACAACACCCAAGAATGACTTAGCACCAACCAAAACATCAACACGCCTCCAGAGGAGAGAGGAAAGGAGGGCCAACAGAGTCAGAGCCCAGGGACTAAACTTCAGAAACAGTGAGGACAAGAAGTTCACACCCACCTCCCTCTCACTTCCAGTCTCCCCACCAAACCGCGCCCACCCCACCCCCCACCGCCACCACCCCCCGAAGTGCTGGGACTGGGAAAGGCAAGAGCAAAGCATAGTCCCCAGGGGATCTCAGCAATAGCAAGAAGGGAAGGGTTACAGGAGTGGACAAGAGAGACCTCAAAGATGAGACAGAAGAAATGGATGGAACTGGAGAATGAACGAATAATCCAAACGTAAAAACCAAGGACCGGAGAGGGAAGCTTGGAGGGTAAATGGGAAGCACTGACAGGAGTGGAGGGAACAGGAGGAACGGGAAGACAAAGGGGCTGGAGAACTGAAAGCCCCCTGGGACCAGGAGCTGCTGCTCTTAGTCCTGGACAGAGGTGCACAGGCCAGCAAACTCAGGTGTGCAGACAGCTCTGTGGCAGCGGGAGCTGGACTGACGGCGGCGAGGGCCCTGGGCGGGGAGTGACTGCAGAGAGGTGCCGGACCCGAGCAGAATCTCGGATTTGGGGGTAAGCAGCGGCTGAGAGTCTGAGTCTCAGAACTGCCGCTCTGCGAGCGGGTAAGCGCCGAGAAACACCAGGCAGGGAGCCAGGGACTGCTTGTGACAGACGGGAGTCAGGGGAGGAGTGTCTGGTCCCAGCAGGTCAGAGACTTGCAAGTGACAAGGGACAGGACTCCGGCGGATGGTGACTGGGAGCCGGAGAGTGACGGAGCGGGGATATACGGACGAGCAGGGCTCAGGGACTCGGGGCCGGAGTGTGCAGCTGGGGCGGCGGGAGTCAGGGCGGCCGGGTCAGGCGACAGCGGCGGGGCCGCCACTCACCGCTCATGATGCCTCTCCCCGCTCCCGAGCCGGTGCCTGCGCCGTGCCGCCGCCACCGCTACGCCTGCCGCCAGCGAGCTCCACACAGGCCGGGCGACAGAGCGCCCGCCCCACCCGCTGGCCCCGCCCCGGAAATAGAATCCCTCAGCCCAGGTCCCGCCCCTCGCCCCGGAAGCTAAACACCGAAGCCGGGGTGTAAGGGGTGGGTCCACAGGCTTCTGCGGGTGGGATGTGGGGCAGGAAGAGCGGGTGAGCTGATGCGCTGACTGATAGGGAGCAGTTTCTGTGGCCCCGTTGTGCACCCCAGGCCTGTGTCCCAGCGTCTGCTGGTGAAAAAGGCCACTAAGGAGATGACATCGTTCCCGAGAGGGTGCGAGCTGGAAGAGAAATGTAAAAAGCGCAGTAGACTAAAGCGTGAGTGCAGGCGCAGATGGGCCGCGCTGGAAAGCCTCTCAAAGGAGGTGACTTCGGGGCGCTGATCTGGACAGTTGCGGGGAGCCGTCCAAGGAAAGCTATTCCACAAGTAACAAATGTGGGGACCTTACATTGAGAGGTTGACTGAATGTGGGAGTGAAAAAAAGGTGGTAAGAGGCAGGACGTTGAGCACTGCTGAGAGACCTTTGCAGGTTGTAGGGTTTGAGCTTTTCCGCCTATCTTTAGTAAGGTCGGGTTGGACGGCTACTGCAGGAATTTAAACAGAATGGTACAATCTGAGTGGGGGGTTGTTTGTTTTTGTGGGATCTTTAAAAGCTTTCAGTTTGAAACCGTGATTAGGACAAAGACAGAATGAAACTTTGCAGGTACTGCAAAATAACTACATCATTGTGGTGTGCCTTTACCCTGTACATATAGAAAAAATAATATTAGAGTTGAGGCAATAACAACATTCACAAACCAAGCACATTAACCCTGACAGTCTTTGGTAAAAAGCTGTTTGTTTAGGTGATGGTTACTGCTGCATGCGGGTCAGTCTGCTTTGATGGATAAGCTAAGAGTAGTTTAGCCATTTCAAAAATTCCCTCTGACTAGTCCACAGTGGTAAGAAGGAGCCTTTGGTAATCATTTGTGTCACTTGGAATCAGTTGCCCAGGGAGAAACACGTACTGTTTGAGGTTTTGTGCACAAGAGCAAATCAAGAAATCTGAGAAATTGTCAGATGATATCACTCAGTAGGACAAAATCTTGAAAGGGGCATTGTTCAGATACATCAGTACGTTTAGAACATGTACTTGTATCCATGTGCCAGGGAAATGGAGATGAGAACCAGAGTGTAAATCAGGAAGATGCTCAGATTATCAAATTTATGAATGTGGCCTCTGGACAGATGAATCTACTTTTAACATGATCCTGGCCACAAGCAGCTTTCCTCAGTTGAAAGCTTCCATGGAGGTTTATTCCAAGATGGCAACTCTAGATTTGTTAAGCAGTGTCAGTCGTGAGTAATCTGGATACATAGCAAGTGATTTGAAGACCATCTGGCAGTGTACCCTGAACTGCCCTGCCTTTGCTGAGCAGATCTAGTGTTCTATGAAAAGTCCCTGGCACAGATGACACCGCTGTGGTTAATACAGTGGTTTCTCAAAGTGAGATTGACCTTGTATAACGAATTAGATTTTAAATCATCACTCTTCCTGGAATGAAAATAGATTTTAATGAGACAACAGAGAAAGGCACCTGGTTAAAGAATGAATGCAGTTCAGGCAAGAGGTAATAGTGTACAACCTTAGGGTGGTGATGGAGATGGTGGACATTGAGTGTGAACACAAGTGTTACACATTCACAACAATTTGTTGAGTCAAGATTATTGTGTTGCTTTACAGATGGTGAAAAGGACCCAGAGAGGTTTAAGTTTTTGCCCAATTTGTTTTGCCCACACTTGTGTCATTGTTTGGTGACAGTCTTCCTGAGGCAGAGGCTAGGGGCTGGTTAACACTGGCTAGGAAACTAGGCATAACCTGTTAATTACAAAGTCCCAGGACACATGTGCAGAACAGACCCCAAAGCTGGGCTTCTAATGTGCACTTAAGCATGTTTTTCTGTTTCGTTTTGGTTTTTTTTTTTTTTTTTTTTTTTTTTTGGTAGAGCTAGGAATTGAGCTCAGGCCCTTGTACTTGCCAAGGAAGCACTTATTCCACTGAGCCATCTCCCTGGCCCCAACATGCTTTTGGTAAAATGGCCCGAGACCTTATGCCAGACTCAGGAATGGAAGATAGGTTAAAAAAAAATCAGATGTTATTGTGTCTCTCTTCACTATTGTGTCTCTTCATGGTAGTCCACCCTCATGCTACAGGGTGTAAACCTCTTTTCCTACTTTTCTTGCACCTGGCTTGCTTTGCAGAGCCTATTTCTTTTTTTATCTTTATTTTTTTCATCTTTAATAAATGTAAAACTGCAAATGTTTATGCTTGTCTTGACTAGTTCATTGTTCAGGACAAAAAGAACCTAGAAAGCACCTCTACAAGGAGACTCCACAACCCAGTAACAGTTGCTTTAATGATAATTGAAATTAAAGAAACAGTAGGAACTTACAAACCAAAGCTTTAATTGGAAAGTAAAACAATTAAGGAAAAAGATCACCAGACCAGGCCTGAGAAAGTTCATGTGTTTTGGTGGTGGGAATGTGTGAAATGTGTTAATCTATAGCCTCAGTCTTGGTCTGGTTAGTGGGAGAGTGTGATCCACCCATGGTGAGAATAAAAAGTCTTATTTATAGGCGAAAAGGTGACCCGTTCACAAGTGTAGGGGCACTTGTGCAAGTCATAGGCAATGGCCACACACTTTTGTGGGTGAAAGGGAATTGCCTAGGTTTAAACTGTTTGTGTCCTGAAGCTGTAGTTTTCATTTCTAAAATTGTGGTTTTCCTTGTCTCCTTTCGGTCTTGATTTTTGTTTCTTCCATCCTGCCTCATTTTGGTCTCCAGCTTGAAAGGGGTTGGGATCCAATCATTATCTCAATCCTGTTCAATCATTAGCTCAGTTATGGTTTCCTAGTTGCAGAGGAGGAGTGTTTATGACTTGAGGAACAATCTCAGTCCTGTGGAGCTCTGCTAGAGTCCAAGGTGACCATAGATTTAGGACTATGGAGACTTCTTAAAGAATAATGAGATAGGCTAGGAAAATATAGGGCTGTAAGCCTTGTGCCGATTTTAGTCAAACATTCCCTAAATTGTGCCTATATATAAAACTAAGAAGGATTTGACCAAGAGTTATACAAAATGAGACCCTGTCTCAAAAAAAGACAAAAAAAAAAAAAATAATAATAATAATAATAATAATAAAAGAGTTATACAAAATGAAAATCAAACTTTATTCTATTTTGTCTTTTTGGCTTCTAAAAGACCCAAGGAAAGAGCTACAACTTTTAGCAAAAATCACTTTTAAGTCCATAGCTATCTCAGAGAAAACACTCATCATACTTTTAACAAGTAACAAGTTAAAGGCCCAGTTAGTTTGTCCCTTGACCCTGTAATGGTCCCTGACTGTCACTCAGAGTAAAAAATGTTTGCTTTTTTTTTTTTTTTTTCATTTATTTGAGACAGAGTCTCACTGTGTAGTCCAAACTGGCCTTTAACTCTTGGCAGTTCTCTTGCAGCCTTCTGATTGTTGGTTTCATAGACCTCCCACCACAGCTGGATGAGTGAAAAATTATATGTTTTAGTATCACAACCCATTACACATACATTTAGGGAGATGTTTAACAAAACAATTCTGTAATATATTTTCTTCCAACTTTTTTTTTTCCTTTTTAAATGTTAATGAGATTTAATTCAGTTGATCTACTAAGTCTTAGCTGAAAGTATTATGGGCACCTAAGTTAGGTAGAAATATAGTAGGCAGTCAGACAGAGCTGGGAAGGGAGTTAGTGCAGGAGATGAGAATGCATCAGGACTGTGCTGGACGTGCATTTGAAGATTAAAATCACAGTGGCTAGATGGGATTAATGGTATCACCCTTTGAGATTTCCATTATCTCATTAGAGATAGGTCATCCTCTCCCACCTACAAAACTGAAGACAAGATTAAGACTAGTTTATCAACCAGGATTAATGATGCCACCCATGTACCCTGCTACCACTAGATCAATATTATCTAAGAGACTACACTTGCAACCTTATTGGTTGATCATAATTTTGATCCATGTTTTACCTCATAATTTTGCTCTATAAAACTTCCATTGAGAGGTGGGCTCCTTGGCCACCCATTTAGGACCCTTCCCATCTCTCAGGCACATTCCTATTCCTCGTTCCCCCATTCCTATTCCCCATTGTTTTTCTCCAATAAATTTTCCTAGAGGCCAGGGATATGGCTCAGTGACATATCACCTGCCTGGCAAGCACAAGGTCCTAAGTTTGATTCCTGGTACTAAAAAAAAAAAAAAAAAGATTTTCCTACTTTTCAGCTCTGTTGTTCCTTGAAAAATAATTTTTCTTTAAATTTATAGAACCCAGAACATCTTGTCACTTTCAGATCATGTCAGAGCACGTAGTGCCCTCCTTATTCTTCAATTCTGTGCATCAGCTAACACAAAACATGTAAATAATACTATGAAGTTTGGTTTGCAGAAAAGTATTTTTTGTGTGTGTTTCTTATTTTTTATACCTGAGTTACATCAAAGATTCAATAATTAATGCTTTCTACCTTGATATTTTCCTAGTGGTTGTCCATAGTACTAGAAGCCGACATAATATCCTGTCCAACCACCGTTAGTGCAAATCTTGCCTCTCATAGAATTATATAGAAGCACGGCGTTATCTATCCCAACAGAAAAGTATTTGTCTAAAGAATTACAGTAACTGTTCCAGGAGGTCAAGACTGGATTCAGTGTCCCAGACCAAAAAAGCGGGAAACATATCCTGGATGATAACCAGGTGCCCAGCACGTATCCTGTTCCCTTTGCCCCCAGTGTCTGCTTGCCCTCCATATGGAGGCCTACTCCATGCTCTCATTCAGTGGATGAGCATTTCTGGAAGATGATAGCTTCTCAGACATACCATCTTCTCAGGAATAAACCTGATTTGTTTCCCACACACTCTCCATTCCCAACTATTGGCTTTCAGGAAGCCAGCAGATAGGAACATGAGTGTTTTGGTGGCTTGTGTTTAGGTATATCTCCAAAGATTTATAGAATTATAAGTGGACTCTTTCAAGATGGCTCGATCTAGAATGTGTGACACCGGAACAGATTCATGATATAGTGCTAGGATTAAAGGTGTGAGTGCTACCTCTCTAACTAGCCTGGATAAGCTATGAGGGATAGAAAGAGATGTTGTCCCTTGTTGCTTTGCTACCTTCTGCCTAGCATAGATTATTTCTCATTTGTTATGCCTCCTGCCTACCAACTTCTCTGAAAGCCAACCACTTCTGGGAAACTCTTATTTTTTAAAAAATATATGTAGTACAGGGTCTCACTACACAGATCAGACTCATAGTGATCTTCCATTTTTTCAGTCTCCTAAGCACTGGGATTATAGGCATGGGCCACCACACCCAGTTCTCAATCACTGGGTGAGGCCTGCACAGCATGCAGTCCCTGCATCTGCCTAAGCAGGTGCTTTGATCGGCTGAGCTCTCTGGCTGGCCAAAGCCAGCCAATTCTGGACTTTGTCTCAGTAAGAAAAGTAGCTAAGACAGTGCAGAAATAATAATAATATATAAAAGGGAAAAAAACCTTGTGCACAGTACTGTGTATGGTATGATTATAATTGTCTCAGAATACCCATAGGTATAAGCATAAGAGAATATAAAAATGGGGATAGTGGGTGTGGTGGCATGCGCCTGTAATCCCAGCTCTTGGGAGCCGTAAACCGACAGATCACTCTGAGTCCTATCGAGTAGTGAGACCCTGAACACCCTGTAGACTCTTCCCTAAAATACAATAAATAAATAAATAAAAATGGGAATACTTGCGTTTTTTTCCTGACTTCAGAGTTACACTTTACAATTGTTACTAATTTGTTATTTACACTAGAAAGTTGGGGTATCTGAATCCTAGAAGGAAACCCAGCTGAGGTTGGCCTGCCTCTTTAGGCTTCTGCACCATAGCACAGACCTAACTGATGTAGTCATCAAAATGATCATGTGTGTTGTACTTTCCCTAGCTCCTGAAGCTTTTCTCCATAGCACCAGAGGCCAGATAATTTGCTGAAGACCTAATTTATGTGCAATTTAACATGAAATGTATTTAGTCTTATCTCCAGTTCCAGTCACTGAGTTCCTAAAACACAGAATTTATTCAGTGGTAAGAATGTCTTATGTTATTCATAATGAGCCCTTTTTGATCACACCTGAATTTATACTAATGAGGCAACAGAGTGGGGTCTGTAGATAGCCTGGGGGCAGGTTGATCACCAAGGGACCTAGTGATCAGCAGGGTCAGAACTGTCAGCTCCCCCTCCCAACCTCTGGGAAGAAAGAAGGAAGGGCTGGATACCAAACTAAAAATTGCTACTTGCAGATTTGTGTACCCCAAAATAGTATAGAAGCTCTAAGTTCTTCCCCTCCTTTATCTAGCAGTTCACCTGTGTCCTTGGTTATGCACCATGAGTGTAAGCAAAGTGTTTCCTGTGTTCTATGAGCCATCAAAGCCAATGATTAAACCTGAAGAGGGGTCTCTTTTTTGCTATGACAAAAATACCTGACACACATAGATTAGGAGGACAAGATGTTTCAACCACAATTCCTAGAAGTTTCAGGCCCTAGTGGGCTGGCTAAGGCAGGGTGGCATGGCAGGGGTCATGACGGAGGACAAACTATTCATGTCAGAACAGGCAGGAGGCAGCACAGTGAAGTAAACCTCCCTTTCTCTTTTTTCACATCCAGGTGGCCATTTGGATGGAGCTACCCACACCTAGAGTGAGCATTCCCACTATCCACACCCAAAACTATCCTAACCCAAGCCGTGGGATGATTTAATACCACACTCTTTTAATCCCAGTATCACACACTCTGGACCAGCCAGCTCTGAAAAGCTGCATTTATGAGGGCATGAGGCTTGGGGGAGATGTCCAGATATCAGCCATAATGAGCAGAGTAAAAACCTCAACTCATAGCCAGTAACTCTGAAGTGCAGTCACAACTTGTATTTGTGGGACTGAGCCCTTAACCTGACAGTATTGGAACTTGAGTTGAATTATAGTAGCCCTTGGTCCGACAACACATGGTTGGTGTGTGCCACACACACACACACACACCAAAAAAATCTGGTCCCAAAAAAGTTCTGGGTGAATGTAAGTAAAGAGGAAAAACAAATTTTTCTGTTGCTATTTATGTTTTCTACCAACTACCCTCTTTAAGTATTCCTTCTAGGGAGTCTAGCCTGGGTAGCAAGAATCCAAGGCTTAAAGTCAACAGTTCCTATGCTTTTGAAAAATCTAAATTCATAGATACTTCCTAGTAATCAGTTTTGAGATTGTCTCACTGCTCTTTATTTATCAATAAAATTAATTTTAAAAGTGTAGAACTAAAAAATAAAAATAAATAAATTCACAGATACTTGATCTGGACAGGATAGGAAAGGAGCCAAAAAGACTGAAAGAAGTTAGAGCCATGTGGTTTGAGGCCACATAACAGGAGAGAAGCGTCTTCCCTCCGAGGCAAAACTCAAGGGAAATAAATGACACTCATAATGTAATAGTAGTTATGAGTATGTAACAAAGCAGACACTTTCAGAAACTATGTGAAGCCTTAAAATAGTGTTACAAGTTAAGACTATCATTACCTTCCTTTTATAGATAGAGAAACTGAGGCCTACAGTAGTTAAATGACTTTCTCCTAGTTACTCAAGCTCAATAATTTCCTGGTAAATAGAGCCAGGATTCACACCCAGGCAGTCTCCAATCCTTTAACCATTCCACTGCAATGCTTTTGGTAGTTGTAAAAGAGGCAGAATGGACAGGTTTCCCAAAGCTCCACATAGCCCAAATGTACAGAAGACCTTAATTGTTGTTGCCAGGGGTAGTGGTGCACACCTGTAATCCCAGCACTCAGGAGGCTGAGGCAGGAGGATCCTTGCAAATTTGAGAGCAACCTAAGCTACAAAGTGAGCTTAAGGCCAGCCTGAACTGCATAGCGAGACTGTGTCTCAAAAAAAAATATCTTGATCATCTCTGCTGTGGTGCCCGTAGACCAGTAGACATCCTCATGACCAAAGTTAATAGGTGAAGTAATCTTACATGGAGCCTAAATCCTTAGCATAAACCACAAAAAGGTACTCCTTTCCCCAGTATCCAGTCAGATGTTAAATCAAAGAAATAGGGAACTCAGGAAGAGAGTCATGTTGATGTTTAGAGAAGAAAAAGAATTAAAAGAGTAGGCTGTCTGATTTTAATCCTGACTCTGACAATGCTAAAGCTCGAATTCACACCCTCAGAATATCAGATGTTGCCGATGTGACACTGAGAAGCAGAGCCCATGAGAGGCGATTAGGCCGTGAAGGCCCCTTCCTCATGAATGCTCTTAAGCCACTTATAAAAGAGACTCCACAAAAGTCGCAGCTCTCTTGCTCTTCCACCTTCTGTCACACAAGGACATGGGAAGAAGCCCCTCACCAGGTGCCAGTACCATGATCATGGGCTTCCCAGTCTCTAGAGCAATGGAAATAAATTTCCATTACCCAGTCTCTGGTATTCTGTTATAGCACCACAAGCAAAGGCAAAGCTCACTTTGTAGCTTAGGTTGGTCTCAAGTTTGCAAGGATCCTCCTGCCTCAGCCTCCTGAGTGCTGGGATTACAGGTGTGTGCCACTACCCCTGGCAACAACAATTAAGGTCTTTTGTGCACATTTGGGCATTCTGGAGCTTTGGGAAACCTGTCTATTCTGCCTCTTTTTGGCAGAACCAGGGATTGAACTCAGGCCCTTGCGCTTGCCAGGGAAGCACTTATTTCACTGAGCCATCTCCCTGGCCCATATTCTGCCTCTTTTACAACTACAGAAAGCAATGCAGTGGAATGGTTAAAAGATTAGCACCTGCAGATGGCCTGGGTGTGAACCCTGAATTTCTGATTTAGTTTCTGTCATTGTCTGTAAGATGGAGACAATAATGGTTCATCTGCCTTATAGTATTATGGACACATTAGATAGTTTAGTACTGCTAAAGTATTTGGGACCATTTCTAGCACATTTGTAAGCTTACATAGGTGTTGTCTGTTATTATTATCACATACACTCAATCTGAGCTAAAAACAGTATTTACCACACCTTTGTCACAGTTTGTAATTATACTTCGTATGGGTATGCTCATACCTGATGTTTCCTCTAACCATCTATGCAATCCACACTGAATTGGCCTGGCTGGCTCTAGGCTTCTCCTACATACCAAAATACCCAGAAAATTTGCTTTCCTTTATCAAGAAGAATCCAAGCCGGGCGTGGTGGCACATCCCTGTAATCCCAGCACTTGGGAGACTGAGACAGGAGGATTGTTGTGAGTTCGAGACCAGCCTGAGCTACAAAGTGAGCTTAAGGCCAGCCTGAACTGCATAGTGAGACCCTGTCTCAAAAAGACAAAAATAAAAGAATCCAATCTTTCCTGAAACATAATTGTGCATGTATAGGAGAAAAATGTGAGACTATGGAGTCTGTATATAGATTCTTTTCACTGTCAAAAATTTAATCATGACACCAGAGAATTTTCCAGTTAAGGTCCCAACAACAACACAGGTGAGCACATCTAATGTGAAGACTTTCCAGAATCACAGAACAAAGAAGTTATATCAGCAACTGATAAACACAATTATCCTAAAGAGATCTAATGCTTCATCTTTTCTTTCTGACCAGAGATTCTCAAAGTAGCTCTACTGAAGCCAAAATTATTTAATAGAAATTGATTTCTCCATTCCTGTGACACTCAAAGCAGCAGACAAGCTCTTGCAGTAGTCATTTGTCTTTGTGGTGACAAGAATGGTTGCACCCTCCTCCATGGCGGGGAGCGGGAAGAAATGGTCAGAGTCAACCTTTAGTCTGCTCCTGACACAGTCTTCACAGATACACTCTTCAACTGTGTACTCCAGGCTTCTCGGAAGAATGATTTCACCATCAGTCCTGCTATTGTCCAGGTCAGCATTAACTGCTGCATCCAGAAGAACAGATTCTGATGATGCAGAAACAGAAACATTGACCTGAGCTTTCCCGGAGAGACTGTAGTCTTAGCAGGGTGTATCAGAACTCACATCAGTGTAAGCCGGAGAACACCTGTGGCCTGCACCAGGGCTAAAACTTTGGTTGTTTGGGGATACAGTGGTTTTAAGTGGTTGTTTTTTGCTTGTTTACTTTGATGAGATTTAAAAATCAAAAGGTTTCACAAACAAATCTAGACAAATGGAACCTTTATTTTATTTTATTATTTTATTGGCGGAACCAGGGATTGAACTCAGGCCCTTGCGCTTGCCAGGGAAGCGCTTATTCTACTGAGCCATCTCCCTGGCTACTGAGTCATTTGTAGAGGTTCCATCTCTACAAATGGAACCTTTAAAAAGACAACAAAATGCAGCAGCATAGAACTGATGTGGAATCTATTAACTGCAGTCCGTACCTGCGGCATGGGCTCCTGGGTTGCAGTCGCTGCGCGGCCCAATACCTGCCCTTATTACCTACTTGGTACTTGCAAGTGTGAAGGTTTTGACCCTATTGCTTACATGAAAATCACTGAAATTACTGTATGTCACAACGCTAAAACCAGCACATGTTACACTGTTTGAGAATACCACAGTAAAGGTGCTTCTCAGGGAGTATTTTGCAACAGATGAAAAATTTTCAAATCTCATAATCTCATATGAAAGGGGTCTCCATGTCTTAGTTATACCCCTGTGAGGATGTTTTCTACTTCCCAAAAATCCAGTGTAATTTTATCTTCTGAAATGTCATACTTAGACCCACTCTAGAAAGAAGCCAGACACAAGAAGAAAAATACCTCACTTATATGTGGGATCTAAAGAAGTTAAACAAATTGATGCAAAGAGCATGGTGGTTCACATGGGCAGGTAAGTGGGGAAATGGGGAGCTATTAGTCAAAGGATATATCACAGATGTGTGGAATTAGGGGGCTGGGAAGCTAGCTCAGTAGAATAAGCACTTGCCTGGCAAGTGCAAGGGCCTGAGTTCAATCCCTGGTTCCACCAAAAAAAAAAGATGTGTGGGATGAATAAATCTGGAGACTTAACATATGGTATGATGAAGATTTCAAGTGCTCTCACATCCAAAAAAAAAAGTAACAACATGGGGAAATCAAGATACTAATTTGCTTCACTGTAGTAATCATTTCACTATGTGTATGTATGTCAAACATGTTGTACACCGCAAGTATATGCAATTTTTAGTTTATGCTAAAAAATTTATTCCCCACTTATCTACCAGATGCCAGAAGGGAAAAAAGAAAAATGAATAAATTATGTAGAAGAGGCACCTACATCTCGTACTGCACTAGAAAGCAAATGAGGTGGATGCTTTACAGATTCTGCATGGAAAATGAATGCATAAAGAAATGAGACAATGACTGCTTGCTTCTATTTGAGAAGCAGATCACAGGAAAAGCTGCTGCAGAAATATTTGTATCTTAAGAAGTCTACAGGCAAAACCTTTCTTCCTTTGAAACTGGCTTTCTCCTGCTTAATAATTATTTCTTAAATGGTTCATCAACTCACCCAGGAGCAGCTAGTTATTCATTTCTAGCATTTTTTAGTCGTAAAGTATTCACCAAGCAAATAACACTTATATTTATATTAACATGATTACAGACCTTGCCAAATAAGCTTTTTCTAAAAAGAAAAAAAAAAAACTTTTTCTAATAGTAGCAGGTCCAGTGAGCAATTTCTGATAGAACATTTAATCAATGTGCTAACTTTAGTCACAGATGTTTTCCAGTACTTCAATAGAGTAATTACTGAGGAAGAAGTGGGGGGAAGGGTGACAGTGCAAGGACATCTGCAAAGCTGTCAGTGCACAATGAAGAAAGCTTGCATTCAACATAACTGCCACTCACACACCTGAAAGGAATATGACTAAATAGTCAGTATCAGAAAAGGAAATGAAACTCAGAATAGTCTCCGTTTGGAAATAGATTTCAAAAAGGCATCATCAAACCAACCTGTATTTTTAAATCCATCCATTAGGGGTCCAGAGCTCATCTTCCTTAATAAGAACATTAGCGCAAAAAGTGCCAAGGACACTATTAGGCTCAGGCCCAAGCAGGTCCAGAGAATGGCATTTGTTCCTTTCACTGATGTGGCCGTACCTTTAATTTAAAAAAAAAAGGTCAGAGAGACAATGAGCTGATTGCATAATATTTACATTAAATATAAATTTCTCACTATTCAGTTCCCCTAATTCATCAGCATTGATTATTTTTCAGTATAAATTCTAAATAACCCCTTAATTAGAAGAGCTGGTAAAAATATGTCACCCACAGGGCTAAGTATATTTGCTTTGCATAATTGCTTTGTTCATGAACACATTTAGATCATTGCTTTGTTTCTGTTCTCTTTGATTCTGAAAAAGCTTATCATCTTTCCCATGATATTTATTTGCTGAACAAATCCTCAATATAAACTATTTCACAGTGATGGACAGCAGTTGACATGGTCCTACTTACTTGCATTACAGTAGCGCTGACAGAGTAGAGGAGGGGTGTTGGAACACCGAAGGTGACACGGTTTGCAAGCACGCAGCAAACTGTCAAAATATTCATTTTGGAAGCACTGCTGAGCCATCTGGAATTCAATCACAAAAAGAAACATCAGAATGACAGAGAAAACAGCATGGAAGGACAGAGTGGAATCTCAAGAATTCTCCAGCAAAGGTAGTGATAACAGCTAGAATGTTGGAAGGAAAAAAAGAACTTGACATCACTGTCGGTTATGGTCGCTGTCCGCACTGTGGCCGAGGATTTGAATACCAGCTCTAATTCATGTTTCTCAGTTTAAGGCCTGGGTGGGGTAAGATGGGGTGTAAATATCAGGGCAAAGCATATCTGAAACAGAAACCGCCTATTTATAGATGAAATTTCTCAACCAGGTGACAGTTGCAATAGGTAGATAAGCTAGGACATTAGGTAGAAGGTTCGCAAACCATTTTTTAATCATCTGTTTATGTGATGGCCCCAGGAAATAGACAGGGCTAGGTCTGTGCCTCTTCCGCAGTTGGAATCTAACAGATTATAGAAGATAGAAATAGATAACCGTGAGGTAGAGCAGTGACTGATAGAAGGTGAGAAGGAAAAAGGAATCAAACTGATTACCAGGCTCTGAACCAAGGTAGAATTGCAGCCTGCTGACAAAAACAGGGAAGTGGGGCATGTGGTTGAAGAGAAGGTAGGTTTGGGAATTACATAACCATGAAAGTATTCTATGACCCATTGTTGAAATTTTATTTTTTATTAGTGTGTGTGTGTGTATGCATGGGTGCGTGTGCATGTGTGTGTGTGTGTGTGTGTGTGTGTGTGTGTCTTTTTGAGATGTGTCTCACTATGTAGTTCAGGCTGGCCTTGAGCTCACTTTGTAGCCCAGGCTAGTCTCAAAATTAAAACAATCCTCCTGTCTCAGCCTCCCAAGTGCTGGGATTGCAGGTATGTGCCACCATACCTGGCACATTGTTGAAAGTTTAGAAACCACAGTGAGTAGATAAAAAGAAAAACTACTGGAGCTGAGAAGATAGCTCAGTTCCTGCCTGCCAAGAGCAAGGTCCTGAGTTTGATCTCTGGTACAGAGAGAGAGAAAAGAAAAGACTACTCATGGTCCCATGGCCCAAGCATCTACCAATATTCACTTAGCCTCCTAGCCTTTTTTTTTCCCCATGGTAGTGGTGGTAGTAGTACTAGGGGTCCAAACTAGGGACATCTCTACTCCTGAAGCTTTGGGATTTAATTTTGGGACAGGATCCTGGTAGGTTCCCAGGCTGGCCTCAAACTTGGGATTCTTTTGCCTCAGCCTCCATAGCAGCTGGGATTATAGGTATGTGCTACTATGCCTGACACCATTATCCTTTGATGTATCCCACAGGTGCCAAACAGGCTGTTGACATAACCATTTGGCCACTCCTGATATAGATCCAGTAGGAATTGCTGAATGGATAGATGAATGGGCAGAAAGGACATTGTCCTTATTATGTTGGGTACCACAAATTCACAATGGCTAAGTTTGCGTACTTCTCTAAAAGATAGGCGAAGGCTTGGTATTCTCTGTATCACCCTTTTGAGATTTCCCATTAGCTCTTCAAGAATGGGCATCCTCTCCCAACCGCTAAGACTTAATTAAGACCACTAGGATTGAAAAATACTCCAGGTTAAGATCCTTCTTAGCATGGGATCATCTCCATCCTCTTGGGTCATCTCAGGCTCATCTGTTACCCACTGGGTCACTGACCTGAGTCTTCTGACAACTTGGAATCTTTTGGTAGCACTCCTATCATTGTATACATCCAGGAAGTAGTGGCTGGCATGGCATGTCTTTGTCTCTGCCCATCCCGAGGTATTGACCTCCCTGATTCCCATCATATACTACTAAATTTGTATGTTTCTTCTTTCATCCTTTCTCTGTATCTCTCATACAGGCAGTTGGAAAGCTTAGCCAACTGTACCCAATATTGTTGGATAAATGGAATCACTTGAGGTTGCTTTTAACCATATTAAATGAGATACTCATATAGAGAGGTCCTAAGATCAATTAAAGGTACAGAATTTACTGGGTAAGGTGCCTGCTTATAAGCCCAACTAATTGACAGACTGAAAAGGGAGGATCATAAGGCCAGCTTGAGAAATTTAGCAAGAATCTGTCCTGAGATTTTAAAAAAGGCTGAAGTTGGGTATAGTGACACACGCATGAAATCCCAGCAATTGGGAGGCTGAGAAAGGAGGATCAGGAGTTTGAGGTCAACTTGGGCTGCAGAGTGAATTCAAGGTCATTGTACACTACATAGTGAGACCCTGTCTCTGATTAATTAAAAGGGGTGGACTGGTTCAGTCCCCAACCCCCTTGCCTTCTCTCACACAGAGAGACAGAGTACTCACTGACAATGAGAAGAAACTACAAACTACAAATTCGGTGTAGCAATTTAGAGGCTTGATTCGTCAGTGCTGATTATATTTTATTTATTAAACTGAATGGTGTTTGACATTTCTGTTTTCCTTTCATTGCATTTTTCATATTAAACCTTTTTACGTTTTAAAAACAGTACGTAATAAATGCTTAACTAGTGATACAAAGAAAATGGTAATAAAATGTGGAAGCGAACACATTTTTTTTTAAATGTAGGGTTTGAGCCCCTAGAAGAATTTGAGCTAAGATATTGATGGAAAGGTTGGTTTCCTCTGGGACCCATGCAGCAAGATGAGGGTCAAGCAGCTGAAGCAGCTAGTCAGGGGCTCCTGTTCCCCCAGTACCTGCAAATGGTGACCTTTGGGAAACAGGCCAGGGACACAGTGAAAGCATGAAAGAAGCCCAAAGGTGAGGTCCCATAATGGCCAAGCCCCAAGAAAGTTTCAGGATGAGAGGAGCAGTGGACCAAGTTCTCCAGGAAGAGCAGAGGCAACACTTCAAGGAAGGAGGTCATTGCTGGCCTTTGTGTCAGTGGACACAAACTAAACAGTGCTTACATGAAGAGTGGTGAGACAGAAGAGGTAATGAATGTGAGGAATGTCTGGGAATCGGGAGGACATACAAACAACAAAATCCAGATATCTGGGGTATGGTGGTGTACCCCTGTAATGCCAGCACTCTAGAGGTTGAATCAGGAGGATCGTTGTAAGTTCGAGACCAGCCTAAGCTACAAAGTAAGCTCCCTGCCAGCCTGAACTGCATACCAAGACCTTGTCTCAAAAAGATGAAAAATTAAATTAAATTTTAAAAAGTACCTAGATACCTCTTTAGAAACAAAGCCATTGCATCTGATGAGTTCCTGCTGGAATGCTTAAGGGCCTAGTAAGGTAACAGGACATTCAATGCAGTATCCTGTATTCACAAAAGACTGGAATAGCCCAAAAGCCTGCTACTAGGGCCTCAGAATACTGCACACCCATCCAAAAGAATGAGACAAAATAGGCATGGCAGCACATATATGTAATCCAAAATTCTGGGAGGCTGAGGCAGGAGGATCACAAGTTTCAGTACAGCCTGGACAAGTTAGTGACTTAATGACACTCTGTCTCAAAATTAAAAAAAAAAATTGTGGGGATGTAGCTCAGTGTGAAGGTCCTTAGTTCATTGCCCAGTACTGAAAAATGGTGGTGGCTAATAGTCATATGAAAAGACCTCATTATGTGAAAAGTTTAAGGCATTGAACCATGCATACCATATGCCCTGAAGTGTTTATGAACAGTAAATAGGGTCTGTACACATGGATAAGCCAAAGCTTCCTCTGGAAAGGTATAAGACAAGATGAATACTAGCTATTGCCTCTGGTGAAAGAAGGATCTAGAATCTATGAAATGTCTTTGATACTATTTGAAAAATTATTTTTAAGAATCATTTCATTTTTATGAGTACATGCTGTGATACCTAAAGGATACATTCACCATGGGGAGTTGGTACATATTCAATCATGTCTCAGGCCTTTTAGTTATCCCCCTCCCTCCCCATCTGTTCCATCATTCCATCCCTAGATCTCCCTCCATCTGCACAAGGTCTAACTCTCTGTTTCTTATCATCTTCCTTTTATTTTGCACTTTTTTTTTTCAGTACCAAGAAATGAACTCAGGACCCTGAACTTGCCAGGCAAGCACTTATTCTACTGAGCTATCTCCCTAGTCCTATTCCACTTTAAATGATCTATTAATTGGGTTTCTCATATAAGAGAAGCCATGCAAGGCAACCCACTCAAGTCCCCTTCTGACCTCTGTCAGACAGAAGATTTCTTTCTTGCAATAAATATATTCTGCTCTTAAAAAGGGGTGGGGGAATCATGCAATATTTCACCACCTCTGTCTGACTTCACTTAGTATTATGGCCTCATGTTGCATCCACTTGCCTATAAGTGACTCAAGATAAGCCCAAAGAACAATCATTTTCTCGTGGAGGATGGACAAAAGCAAAGTGAGATGCAGGTTTCCTGGGAACACTCCCTTGCTTTTAAGAGCAGGTGAGGCCAGCAGAGGCTGTTTTTAATCACCTGTAGGTGACATGAAGCAGCCTAGGGATGGCTCCGTCCTCAGAGAGACAGTAGCAGGCCCCATTCCCCAGCCTTTCAGATCTGCAGGGTGGGCTCCCCAGGTCAAAGCCACAGTGCTTCATCCTGCTTCATCTTTCCTCATAAGCATATTCTTGCTTGTAATTTTAAGTTTGAACAAAGAGCACAGGCCCTAGAACAGTGGTCCCAGAGAAGATTGCAAAAGAGGCCAGCTGAAGTTGCTGTGGTCTTCCCCTGTCCCTGGAGCTATGGTGTAAGTATATCTGCTAGGATTCATGCCTTGACGCTCCATCCCTAATATAGTGACACTAAGAGAAAGTGGCATCTTTAAGAGCAGGGCCTAGCGGACGGTCACAGAGTCACTGGGGGCATGTCCTTGGATGGGATTAAGGTAGTTCTTGTAGGACACTGAGTTACTTCTCCCAAAAATAAGTTCTTATACGGGTGAACTAGACTCCTCTCTGGCTTCATCTGAACATTCCGCTTCTCCTCTGATACAAGCCATGTGCTTAGATTTCCATGTTGTGAGCTATATAAACATCTTTGCTTTACAGAGTTTTCAGCCTTGGCAACTGTGGTATAACAGAAGAAAAGGAATGAATACACTCAGCCTAGGTGTTCAGTTGGTCTGATTCTGTAGGGAAACCTTGTGATCCCTTTTTAGTAAAAGTTGGATTCAAATAAAAAAAAGTTAGATTTAGTTTGAGTTGCTAGCAATCTAAAAATGAAATCCTTAGCCACATTAAATAGTTGTTGGCTAGAAATACACTTGGATTCTCCAAATGGAAAATGGTGCCTTTACCTCACCCACATGATCATGGGTCTCTTTTCTTCAAAATCTAGGAATTTAAATTATGTGGAATTCAATTTAGGGAAAATTAGGCCAAGTTATCTCCACCATTCTCTCCAGTTTCCAAACAATATGATTTGGGGATTTAGCAGAAGCAACAGGATTTTAGAACAATGATTTGTTTTTACAGTTTCAGGGGAGAGAATGTTGACACATAACATCATCAAAAGAGCCTTGTGTCTGACCTTACTCAGCCGGGAAAGAACAGAGTAGAGCCAGTGTCAGCATCATTTAGAGCTTCGGCCTACACACACAGTCTGCCAAAGAGACCTCAAATTTCCCAAGCCAAAGCAACCATCAGAGAGATGCTGCAAAAAGAGTGACATTTATTTGGCAATAACAGAGTATTGCAGTGTATGCATGACAGAGTAAACTGAACGTATTCAAACAGGTTGAGGCAAGGGGAACATTTTAAAGGTAAAGTGAGGAAGATTACATATGATGTTTTCAAACAATAACTCTTGAGCTGGGCATGTGGCATTTTCCTATAATCTGAGCAGCTCAGAGGCTGAGACAGGAAGATGAAACTTTGAGTCATCCTGAGCAATTCAGTGAGATCTTTTCCCAAAATAAGAAGGGCAGGGATATAGCTCAACAGTAGAACTTGTGCTGAGCAGGTGCAAGGATGTGGGTTTCATCTTTAGCATGAAGAAAAAAGAAAGCCAAGCATGGTGGTACACACCTATGTCCCACCACTCTGCGAGGCTGAGACAGGATGGTCATAAATTCAAGCCTCATCTAGGCGATTTATCAATTTAGCAAAAACTCTAACTTAAAATACAAAAATTTTGAAATCTGTGAATATGAAGAACCTGGATTATATCCAGGAGGGAGAGAGAGAGAATAATCCTTGACCATAAATATTAATAATAAAGGTTTTGCCAGTCCAAGGTCAAACAGATATTTTCTGGGCAAATGTCCCTGCAGAAGTATGTCTTATGTAAGGCTACAGTGGCCTTTATGCAAGATTTTTGGTTTTAGAAGTCTTCTGTTAATAGATCTAGTTATTAGGTGTACATGCACGAGATTCTTGCTCATGTTGCTTAGGATTGCTTTGACTATTCTAGGTATTATTGTTTCCATATGAATTTTAGGATAGTTTTTTTTTTGTTTGTTTGTTTAGTTTTTTTGTCCTGCAAGAAATGGTGCCATTTTCATGAGATTCCATTGAATCTTCAGATTGCTTTTGGTAATATGGTCATCGTAACAATATGTGCTGACTCATGAACATGAGAGGCCTTCCCATCTTCTGGGGGTTCTCCAAAGCCTTTGTTGTATAGTTTTCCTTAAGCAGAGCTTTCACTTCCCTGGTTAAGTTGATTCCTAGGTAAGAAATTTTCTTTTTTCTTTTGGTTAGGGCTTGATAAAAGAAACAACTGATACTAGATCCTTATATCTCATTCTGTATTAAAATCAAATCAAAATGAATCCAAGACCTATCTAAAAACCAACAATTTTGTTTTGTTGTGGTTTTTTTGTTGTTGTTATTTTTTTTTTTTTTTTTTTTTTTTTTTTTTTTTTTTTTTTTTTTTTTTTTTTTTTTTTTTTTTTTTTTTTTTTTTTGGTCTTTTTGAGACAGGGTGTCACTATGTAATTCAGGCTGGCCTTAAGCTCACTTTGTAGCTCAGGCTAGTCTTGAACTCACAACAATCCTCCTGCCTCAGCCTCCCAAGTTCTGGGATTACAGGCATGTGCCACCACGCCTGACTAAAAACTAATAACTTTGAACCTGCTGGAAGACAATGTAGGGAAAATAATTGAAGCCTTAGGCACAGGCAAAGACTTCCTGAATAGGACTCCAATAGGAAAGAAATAATAGCAAGAAACAACAAATAGAATTATGCCAAATTTAAAACCTTGTGCACAGCAAAGGAAATAGCAGAGTGAAGAGATAATTTAGAGAATGAAAGAAAATTTTTCTAGCTAGTCTTCTGATATAAGACCAATATCTAGAATAAATAAGGAATTCAACTACCCCCAAACAACCCAATAATAAATGCACAAGATAATTGAAGCATATAGCACTCCAATCAGCTATAACCAAAATTAATCTACACCCAGATGCACAATAATCAAGCTCTCAGAAATTCAGTGAAAGAACAGAATATTAAAAGCAGTTAGAAGGGTCAGGAAGATGGCTCAGTAGAATAAGTGCTTCCCTGTCGATCACAAGGGTCTGAGTTCAATCCCCTTTTCCACCAAAAAAAAGAGAAAAGAAACAGATCACCTATAAAAGAAAGCTAATCAAATCACAGCACAAACCATCAAGTCAAGAAGAGGTTGGAATGAAGTATTTCAGGTCCTGAAAGAAAACAACTTCCAATCAAGATTGATGTACACTTCAAAACGATCTTTCAAAATTAATGGGGAAATAAGATTCTTCCATGACAAAAAAACAACTGAAGAAATTCATGACCACCAAATCAGCCTTGAAAAAAGTACTAAAAGATATTCTAGAGAGAGATAAAAGTGATAACTTCTAGAATAGCAATATACCGGGCCAGTCAGATAGCTCAGCAGACTAAAGTGCCTGCTTAGGCAGAGTGCAACAGCTGGGGTTCAATCCCCAGCGTGTGGTACCACCCCTGCCCCTGGGGCATGCTGAAATGGCAATTGAGACTGGGTGTGGCGTGCCTGCCTGTAATCCCAGCTCTTGGGAGGCTGAACACAGGACGATCACTATGAGTTGATCCACATGGTGAAACCCTACAATAGTTTCCAACAAATGAGGCTCCATCCCATTGGTCCTCACAAAGTGAGCATCTCTGGATGGGGCAGGCTGGCACATCAGATGGACCCAGGTACCTTTCTCTTTGGCTTCCTCCTTTTTCTAATCATTTTCCTTAACACAACTCTGACTGTTTAATATGCTCAATGCATACATTAATCCTCTTGGCAAATACCTTGCCCTGTAGATCCTCTACAAAAAA
>PVKA01014376.1:0-34259 GCA_004027165.1 Ctenomys sociabilis
CTCTCTCTCTCTCTCTCTCTCTCTCTCTCTCTCTCTCTCTCTCTCTCTCTCTCTCTCTCTCTCGGTTGTACCAGGGACTGAACCCAAGCCCTTGCGCTTCCCTGGCAAGACTTATTATACTGAGCTATCGCCTCAGCCCCTATTCTCTACTTAATTTTAAATATTTGGTCTCTTGTATTTTCTTTGATAATAATATATTTTCTTATCAATTTTGAATTTTCTAGTTTACTTTTGAGCCAGGTTTAGGATTTTTGGTTTCAGCAATGCATGTTTTCTGACTCATTAAACTCATAGTTATATTTCATCCTTTTATTCCTCAATCTAAATAGTTTACATCTTTGTTATTTCTTCAGTACTGATGTAGCTCTGTTGTCCTCTGAGCATATTACTCTAGTGATCCTTAGAAGAGGCAGAGAGATTTAGAAAAGTGTGCTAGACCGTGACTCAGCATGCCTCCTCTAGGCACATCGCTGCATCTGGCTCCTTTAGCTATAGCCCTTGAGTAGGAAACTGGACAATATCAAATGGAAAAAGTTCTATTTAGACACTCACCCAGATTGCAGTGAAGATGTTAAAGCAAGTCTCCACTGTAAACTCTATAAGATCTCATTCAGTGTTCTCCAAAGCAATGTGCTAGTGAATCTATGAGCCATAGTATCCAGGGCACTCCAAGCCATGGGTCTTCTCATTCTTTGACCAGGCCAAGCACCGGGTCTGTATAGACCTTCTTGACTAATTTGTGGACCTTCTTGAGTAGTTCAGTGTATTCTTTAAGAACATATCAGGCACTGCAAAGTATCACATAAAGTTCATGAGGAAGTGGTTTCATGCATTATTTGAAGAGATTGGCATGTTCAGGATGATATGGATGTAGACAATTCTTTGAAATATAGAAACATAAATTTCCTTAGCAATTAAAAATCAAGCAGGACCAGGGAGATAGTTCAGTGGCATAAATACCTGCCTGGCAAACACAAGGTCCTGTGTTCAATCCCAGGTGTCATAAAAATAGACAAATCAAGCAGGGTTTGATCTTCATAACTAAGTTCAGAGGAAGCCAAAAAGTACCAAGTGTTATGTTAGGAAAATAGCAGTGGATATTTGCTAAGGTTTCGAAGTTACAGAGAAATGCATACTGTTCTGAGCATTGTTATGCACTGACAGAATCTGCATCCGAACTTAGGAGAAGGAGAGGGACAAGGACAGGGAGAGAGAGAGAGAGAGAGAGAGAGAGAGAGAGAGAGAGAGAGAGAGAGAGGAAGAAGAAGAAGGAGGAGGAGGAGGAGAAGAAGAAGAGGAGGAAGAAGAAGAAGAGGAAGAAGAAACACCTCAGGTTGATAACATATGCTTGTCTTCTTAGTAGTTCAAGAAGCTGCAGCATGAGAATATCAAGTTCAAAACCAGCCTGGGACTTAATGAGATGTTGTAAAAAATGAAAAATGAAAAAAGAATTAGAAAGCTCTGGGAATGCAGCTCAGCATGAAGGGTTCAATCTCAAGGAAGAACAAGGGGGGAAAAGGACTTACTTGTAGATAATTAAAAAATACAGACTATATAGTAGTGAACAGGAGCCAGATTATAACACACTTTAACTCATTCATATTTAACTAATATCTACATGAGAAATCTCTGCCCATGTATTAAAAACTTTTGGGCAATTTAAAAATCAAGACTTAATCTAGTTTGCTTTTAGCTGGTAATGTAGAAAAAAAGCCCTAGAAGGAGATTAGGCAAGAAAGCGAACTAGATGTCCTATATTTCCATGTATTTACTGAAACCCATTTTAAGTCTTCCATTTTGTAAAATGCTATTATGTAACAATGGTGATCACTTCCTACTTAGTATAACTCTACTCTGTCTAAAATAAATTGTTTCTGAGTAGTTTTTCCCATGTCTCACCACATGTCTAACTATAGGAATATAATCTTGTAGACTTAAAAATGCGCTTTTCAAATCTGAATAGGAATGAGACCAGGATAAGTAACAAAGCTAGAATATAGGAGTAAACATATTTCAGCTCTTCCTTATTTACCTCACAAGAAAACAAAAAGAAAAGTTAGATCACATACAGTTCTATAAAGGTTTGAAATACAGCATAATTTCCACCTCCTTGATAATGTATATTTAAGACCGAACAGTTCACCTAATTGAGTAATAAAATATTAAACAATTTGCCTAATTAAAAACTGTATATGAAAATATTGGGGTGATGATTTATTTACACAAAGGCATTTTTAGCAACAGTGTCTTGCACAGTCCATAAATCAATATGAAATGTGAAAAACACATAAAATTCTGGGATTCTGAAACTTCCAAAGTTCTTACCACATTGTCCCTATTTAGACGGAAGATAAATTTTTTTTCTTATGGTCCCACTCGGGATTTGCAAATTAAGTAAGATTAAAATGATGAGTACGATATAGAACACAATGTTGTACATTTATTTTGGTTAGAATTTATCATTCATAAGCTGTACAGTCTTGTAGAAGTTCCATTTTTGACCATTGTTATTCCCCTCTAAATTGGAAATTGTAATGTCTACTTTTAGAATTATTATAAAAACAAAGTGAGGTATTGTGTGTAACAGGATTAAGTACATGTATCTGTACAGTAATATTTCACTGCAATCATGATAATTATATTTTAACTGGTAATTCTTGAAAAGTATAGAAATTAATAAATGGATAAAATGTGATTATATTCATCAAAATAGAGAATGCATTCCATAAACTGAATGGAAATAAAGCAGATTGATGATAAAGAAACTGAAGTTAATCAGTAAATCATTTAAAATTCCATTAACACAACCAGCATGCAGACAAAAATAAAAATAGTCTCAGACAAGCACAAGGTAAGTCTATCTGTTTTCTGTCATTATGTGGGATTGTAATCCTGTTGTGTATGTTGTTTCAGAGGCAAAGGCCCATTGAAAAATACATCTGATGTCATTAATGCAGCCAAGAAGATTGCTGAAGCAGGTTCTAGAATGGATAAATTAGCCCGTGCTGTAGCTGATCAGGTAATGTCAGAGAGAAGAGCAGAGATGCCCAGGGAAGGGTCTTTGAATAGCACTGGGGATGTGTAATTAAAGATGCTCTCAATAATTAATTATCAACAGTCACTAAAATTTTACAAACTGACCGTTGACATTGTTGAGACTAGGCTAGTAGCACAAGTGAGTCCAGCTCAGGTTCTCTTGACACTAAGACTGAATGCTATGAGAGAAGAGTGTATATTTTATGAAGAGGTAGAGATTAACCAGCCATTCTCATGCACAGTGTCAATTACAATATATAATGAGGGCATATAAAATAGCAGAGCATTTTTTCAATGGCAATTGTTACACTGCACTTAGAATTCAACAATGATTGTGATATTGCATTTTGTCGTCTTCAAATTAGTTGTTCAGATTACCAGATATGAGAATGAAAGATTGGTTGAAGAAAGAGGAGGAGGAGGGGAAGGAGGAGGAGGAGGAAAGGAAGGAAGGAAGGAAGGAAGGAAGGAAGGAAGAAAGGAAGGAAGAAAGAAAGAAAGAAAGAAAGAAAGAAAGAAAGAAAGAAAGAAAGAAAGAAAGAAAGAAAGAAAGAAAGAAAGAAAGAAACAGAAAGAAAGAGAACAAGCTTAGGCACTAACTTTTCTGTTCAATTGAGCTGTAGAAATCAGCACTAAAATTAATCCAGCTGTCCTATGTATTTAAATATATATATTTTTCTCTTCTTTCTTTCTTTTGTCCTTTTTCTCATCCATGTTATTCTTTCCCTTTGAGCAATTTCTTTTATAGAAGTCTTCTTTCTGGTATTCTTACTGATTTTAACAGTAAAATACTTATCAAACTTTGTTACTTTTCTCAAAATATGGTGTCTCTTCTTCAAAATGTTGTACCTAATTCTATGGTACAGATTCTTTTTGTGTGAATCATGTTCTTTTTAAATAATTTTTTTAACACTTCTGTTTAAATAATAGCCTATAATGAACACCACCAATGGGTGGGTTGTTTCCCTTTATTTTGCATGAGAATATATTTATGAAGATTTGAACTATGCATGCAACATAAATTTTATGGACTGTTGCATTTTTAATTACTGTTGCATTGAAATACAATTCTCACTTTGCTGCAAGTTATTTGTATCAAAAGGCTTGTCAGCCCTCTGGGGAGATATCATTTTTAAAGTTAATTCCTTCCACTATATGGGTCTCTGGAGTAGGATAAACATTACAGTATTAAGTACTTGTAGAAAGCTCAAAACAGTCTCTGTGGGATACTTTCATGATAAATGCACTTAGTGAAAAAAACCCACAATGTTAAGTATTATATATACAATAAATTCTTTTATTGTTTACTCAATAAATGTTTATTCTGAACTACTAGATTCATAGTGATGATAAAAAAGAATTCTTTTCTTGAGCTCAAAGGAAACCTAGCTTGGAAATTTTCTTTCCTCCATACACTTATTCTAAATGAAATGCTTTAATTTTGGCTACAGATATTTCTTATAGCATTTCATCAAAGATCTGGTGACTGTATGTGATTTACAGTTGGGCAAATTGAGTCAGAACAATTATAGGAGCTAGAAGCATCTCAGTCTGAACATCTGATAATAATAGAACTCTACATATTACAGTTAATTCATAGCCTCTGGTAATGAAGTCTCCAAATTGCTTTAGGGAGATGTCAGTGTCTGCCGAAATGTTCAGCAAAGCGCTGTGGGCCCGTGGACATCTACCCATTTCAGTCACAAGGAAAATACACATTTCCCCACGAGAGTTGATGCCAGATCATCCACTGACAGGATACTGTTGTTACTTGCTATGAATTTATGCTCACTGGCTTCGAATTTATTATATCCAATCTGTTTTTCTTGCAACTGTTCATGAACAATTTCAGAGTGCCCCATATAAAGGAAGTTTATTATGTTTCTAAAACACATATGAGTCAAAAATCTGAAGGTGCATGATAGACTTGTTGGGGTGAATGCAGTATTTTGTGAAAATAAAGGGAAATGAATGTGTTTTGCCCAATTAACTGAACTAAAGCTCTGTCTGTGCTGTGGCAGGGGCATTTCCACATAGAGTGATCTACTTCTAGTGTCCATAGTTTCATTCTTCCATGTTTAAATGACTTGTTGTGTCATGGAATTTGTAGAAAACTAGCCGGAAAGCCCTGTGGCATCTTTAGATTATTTAAGACTTTATAGGTTAAATGCTAAAAACACTAAGTATAAACTTGTGTACAAACACCACAATAAAACTCTAAGTGATCTTCAATAATTTCTATAAACTTTTATCAATATCAATGTAGCCAGTCTAACCCACTGACTGCGCTTTTTCAAATGCATCATACAAAAGCTGAGGGAAATCTGTGTGATTAAGGTACATGACACTGACAACTTTTCATCCTGAATTTTTCATATGGTCCATGTTAGCAGCAGAATTGTATGTGCTAATTGACATTGCTTTTTGCTTTGTAGTGTCCTGATTCAGCATGTAAACAAGATTTATTAGCCTACCTTCAACGAATTGCCTTGTACTGCCATCAGCTTAATATCTGCAGCAAGGTGAAGGCGGAAGTGCAGAATCTGGGAGGAGAGCTCATTGTGTCAGGGGTAAGCCGGGACCTGGGCTTCATAGTATAAAGTTCCCATTGTGGTATTTCCGAGGCAAGCATTCTTGGCAACAGTACTGCTAAAAACACCAAACTGCAGTGATGCACAAAGCTTTTATTTTTTAAATAAATGTTATCATCATTATTCCAGACCTTACAATAACTCACAAAGAGCCATTTGATTTTCCAATTATTCCATGTTTATACTAGCCTTGTAAAATCTCCATTCTTCACAAGAAAACTAATTTCATAGTCTGGAAACTCATTGCCAAGCTAGGACTATTATAATTATTTGGGGCTTTTGTATATTTATTCATTGTGAGTCTACTACCCTTTGTTAGTCCTAGTAATTTTCATTCTGTTCAGGAGCCAGCCTCTCTGTATGAATTGTGTTCACATGTCAGAGAAGATGAAAACAATAGGATTCCATTCATCAGGTTCCAATGCATACTAGGTTATCAGTAACCCTTAAAAGCCAGGAGATGTTTGAACTTTATACAGGTTAATATGCTGTTGTCAAAACCCAACATAATTGTTAAAAACTAACATTATATATTCTTGCTAAATCACTCCAATATTTCCCTTCTCACAAAGATGTAATTATTTAAACCATTTCCATCAGATGTATAGAATAACAAGTTCAATGAAATTTAGAGGAATCATGATTTCTTGGCAAGATTTCCAAATGTATGTGATGAGGTTCTTCACCTTGGCTTCTTCTCCTTCCTCATCCCCTTTCTCTCAGCACAGGCTGCCATTTGTTGTAAATTATTTGCAAGTTCAGAAGCGTGGCTCAGCCACCTTAGCTCTTTTCTCAGCTCACCATGATAAGACCCCTTAAGCTGTGGAATTAGCATGACCATGATATTGCCAATGTCATAAATGTGAATATCACACTGGTCACAAACTGAAGTTATTCCTGAATTGATTTTTAGAAATTTATCACTTAACCATTTGCTAATGATCTTTCAGAAAGTCATTATGTCATTCTGGAGTGAAAATATTTCATTTCCTGTGTTGTGTAAAAAGAAAGAAAGGTAGCTGGGAAAAGAGCTGATCTGGCTTGCATGAAGATACCATCCCGGAAAGTCAGTTCCATGCAGCTCTACCTTTAACTCAACCAATTGGCTATTTTGTGCTTCTTCCCAAAAAGCAGTCACATCTTTGCATTTCCAAAACGATCGTGCTTCCACATTCTTCCACAACCAACCGCAATCTGTCTTGCAATGTGTCCCTTCTGCCAAGCTTGTAATTACCAATATCCTCTCTCCAAGAAATGATCAAAACATTGCATCTCCCTTGCTTCCTTTCTTATCTTCAGCCCTGATGGTATAGCTTCCCATACCATTCAGCTTCCATATTCATCTGTATATAGCACCTGTGGAACCGAGTGCTTTTTGTTCAGCTTGCCTCGTGTGCTTTCATTTGTTACTTTCTGAATCTTATTATGTCCACGGATGCGTGAAGCATTTTCGTGGGTCGCAGTCCATGATCTCATCTGGGCAATACTGGCAGAGTTGCTTTTCATCATCCTTTCAGTACCCATTGTCTGTCACTGCCTCGAGAGCTTCATTTCCATTGTCTTTTCCTCATTTAGAAGCAGTTCAAACCATAGCTGGCTTTTATCACTCGCACTGTTGGTGTTTGCTAAGGTGTTTGAACCTGAGAAAACCGTCAAGAAGCCTGCTTCCTTCTTTGAGTCTTACTGGCAGAATTCATAAATCCTTGCAGGGGAGAAGGCTTCTTTTAGAGGAATGGTTTATAACTTATAATATTTCTGAGTCAACCATATTATAAAAGTTTGCTATTGTGTTGCCCGATGATGGGCCTGCTCTTGGCCTGAGTTTTTCCAAGCTTGACTGCTATGTGGTGCCACACCTGCATCTGTAGTTTGCTGTCTTTGCCTCCATCTTATTCTTCATCTTCACTCACTAATGGCCAATGGAGAAAAAAAAATCAATATGTTTCCTATGCAAAATAGCCACAAATGACTGCTCCCAAAATTCGAAAAGAGTCAAGAATGTAAGACCCCATACACACAATTTTTAATGATTTTGCCAAGAAAATTGCACCTATATTGTAGTCCCGGTGATTTTTGTTCTGTGCTGTGAAACTTTGGTATATTTTTCAGGAGAAGTCAGTCATTCAGGTTTCATGTGCATTCAAGAAGAGATATTATGATCTTTTTACCTTGGTCCCTGTGTGTTTATTATGTTCATGCAGTCCAGGACCATGGCTTCTTCTTAAAATATGTCAAACTCCCCCAGAAAATTTGTTATAAGTCAAAGATTCTAACAAACAGGTAGAGAATTGGAAAGATCATTTTCACCATTTGCCAAGAAAAATATTTGTGGTTGAAAATGAAGAGCCATATTTTATAATCGTATGATGGCATAATGGACTTGTGTTAAGCAAAAAGTGCAATGCCCAACCGTGTCAGCATATTTATGTGATTCTGTGTGTACAGCTGGGGAAACACCAGATGTGTTGTCTGCTTTCAATCTGAGAATTGAGGGAAAGGACATGGAATATGTCCTAGGGGACACATGAGTCACAATGGGAAATATGACAAATAAAGTCATCCAGAATGTTATGTAGAAATATTTGCTCATTCACATTACTGAAAGAAATGAAAGAAAGAGCACCATTAATTTTCTGGATGGTACTGAATTTGTAAGTCACTGGCTTAAAATTTTCTCAACAATGTAAAGATGCCATTCTAATACAATTTTAAGGTAGAAATTGCATTTGTGAGTCAGTTCAGTCAATAGGGTTGTAAAGGGAGTTATAGGAAATAGTTTTTATACTAGTATGATTTAGGAATATTGAAGTAAAAGTCCAAAAGACGGGTTTCAGTAGATTAAGCAATTGGACTACAAGCTGTCTTTGTTTGCTTTGTTCATGTTCAGTCTTAAGATAATCTATATACTTTTTAGATGAGAAAAGTAGAAAGCAGAAGGAGAAAAGAAAGGAAGGAAAATAGAAGAAGTGAGGGAGGCAAAGAAAAATGGAAGGAAGGAGTGAGGAGACAGGGTTGGAGGGAACAGGTGAGAAGATGTAAAAGAGAAGACAAACTTAATGATAACACAAAAAATTAGCTTAATGTAGGTAAACATAAAATGTAATAGCATTGCACCATCACGGAGAAAAGCTGAGGAAGGCTGTTTTCAGTATATAAATATTCTTTCTGGATATAAATGGTTCCAATGCCATGGTAAAGAAGTTAGTAGTATATGTAATTACCATGTTTTTCAATAATTTTTATTCTGTAGGTTTCAGACAGATTAGTGGACACATTTACAGTTTAAAAATGAAGAAGCACACATGGATTTGAAGAAATAAAATTCAGCCCAGAGCATCTGATGATGTTTATCTCCCCAGTGTTGTTATGTTACTCTAAATGAGATCAGAAGTACTAATGTAGGAATTTTTAATCATGCATACTGAGCATCAGGCCTTCTAATAAAATCAATAACGTTACTTAAAATGCTTTAAAAGATCAAATGTGTCAGCTGGGCCATTGCAATGTGGGAGTCAGACCACAAGCCATAACTCATCTGTGGACAGGTATTTGGTCTTCAGGTCAGAGTTGGAGGGACTTGGATTTGACTGATAGCTCATTGACCATGGAAATAATATCCATTGTAACTGATTTTATTACATGTGTGGATAGTCTTTTTAAATGAATAAAATGTATGAACAGAGTTTGGAGCTGAGGGATATCAGTTGCTAAAGTCTTCAGACTGCGTGACTGGAACCCTAACATCTTATTCCTAAGGGACTGAAAGACCTGGCCTAAGATGCACGTTTCGCCTTTACTATTTAAGGCTTTCCTTTGCAAATCTGAATCATTTTCTATTGGATTTTGGACGAAGTTGGACAAGGTGAGAAAGTAAAATTTGTGACACTGACAGGATATGAGTTGGCAAAGAGAAAATTAGAGAATAAGGGCCTGTGAGATTCTCAGCAGACTAAAGGATCTGCTTCGGCAAGCTAAGGCAAGAGCAGGGATTGCAGTTCCCTCCCAGGCACCACGTGCCATGCCAGCCCCATCCTCACGGTAGGCTGAGCTGGCCACAAAAGAAAATAGAGAATAAGGGAATAAAGGATCAACTTATGCTCATGTTTTAGCTGCTTAAATATATGCTATTAATTAAAGTCAACATGAGTTTTTCTGGTGATGGATGAAAAGCATTTTTTTTTTTTTTGCCCACTCAGCCCACCCGGAAGGCAGGGCTGGTCCAGCATGTTCTGCCAGGAATCAAATCTTGTTGCCCTGTGCCTGCCTAAGCTTGCCTCAACAGGCACTTCAGGCCATTGAGCTGTCTTGCTGGCACTAGAAAACATTTCTTAACATTCAACAAATGAATAATTTTGAAATTAAATCCACCTGGCACATTCATATATATATATGAATACATTCATATATATATATATGAATACATTCATATATATATATATATATATATATATATATATATATAAAAGAACAAGGGAATATATATATGAGAAATAATATATATATATCTATGATTAGAATTATATTTTATTTCAACAATTCTGTACTTCCTGTACATTGACAATATTTTTATGGTAAAATGAAATAGTTATTGAAACAAGCACTACTTCTAAGTGTGCAGACCCATGCTTCTAGGAACTCCTTTTGGGAAATATTTTTGTTTTTAGTATCTTATGATTCTGTCCATAGGCAATTCTTGATTATCTCCACTGTTGAGAGTGTAGCAATAAAGGAAAGCAATCTAAATTGCTAGCTATTTCAATTTGGGCTTGAACACATTTCTGTGCTTCATCAGAATAAAAATATACATGTTCAAGAAATTCAGAGGAGTTCCAAAGAATTTTATCCAGACCTTCCGGAGGGTAAGGTATTAAATATTCAGGCTTAAAAAACAACAGCAACATTTCCTGATCTAGTGAAGAATTGTGATGCCCATAGCTAAAAAAAAAGACTATGATAACACAAATTTCAGATTATAATCTGGATGGAGGGAAAATGCTAAAACAATGAAACAGCCATGTCTCATTTTCAGAAGGACAGCCATATTTTGCTCATCTTTTGTTACTAAGGCAAGTTGTTTCAGGACTTAATGTTCCTCATACCACACTACCCCCAAACTGTTATGATATGCCAGGCCTGGTGGTACAAGCCTGTAATCCCAGCAAACCTGTAATCCCTGCAAGCCTGCAATCCCAGGAAGCCTGTAATTGCAGCACTTGGGAGCGTGAGGCAGCAGGGTTGCTGTGTGTTTGTAGCCAGCCTGAACTACACAGTGATACCCAGTCTAAAAAAGAAAAAAAATTGTTTGGACAGTAAAGCTATAGCCACTTAAACTCTGATTTCTGCTCCACATCTTCCTTAGTTGCATTCTTATCAGTATATGAGGTCACTCATTTTTACACAAACTTTCAAAGAAAAAACCTTTAGTTTTGCAGTAAAAATGTATTCTCTCAAGGTTAGATATGTGAGTCAGCCCATTTGAAACTATTCTATTTTTTATTAATTTTATTGAGAAACAAATTGCAATGAGACAGCTTCAAAACTGTTTAGCAGGACAGTTTCAATAATTAATATATTGCATATTGTTGTCTTAGCAGTTATTCATTTTACAAGATGCAGAGTTGATATCCTGTCCATAAACACTATTAGTACAAATCTTTCTTCTGATCGAATTAAGAGAAAGGAGCTGTATATCTATCCTATTACATATATACAGATACAAAATGGTCCTTCATATGTATCTCCTTTGTTTGTTTAGTTTTTTCAGAGATGAGTATTCCATTGTTATTTAAATATTGTAGGTGTGTGAATTCAACAAAAAAATCCAATACAGTTCAGCAGTCCATAATAACAATGGGCTATCTGTAGGATTTGAAGAAGAGGGGAATTAGCAAGAATTTCAAGAATAAAGTTACTCTTATAAGGTATCACAAGAAGCTTACGACTTACTGCTCTGGCCATGGCTGTACTTCCTCCTGTCTGTAAGTCCAGGCAGCCTTGGGCTACGCAGAGTGGTACACTGATCCACTCTAAGAAGGGGTTCTTCAGTTGCGTGCTCTGTCCTGGTGACCCTGAACATAACTACTACAGCATGTAGTACTCCCTGAAATTGATGACATATTCATGTACAGCATGAAATCAGTGATTGTGCTACTGAATTATTTTGTGCATAGTAAAACACTGTGTTCTAGTATTCTTAAGTGAGCCAAGCCAATAACCTAACTTAGTTCAACTCAGTGACATAATTTGCTGGCATCTCTTGAACTAGTGAGTGAGAAGTTATTTCTGTTTAACCAGTGGGCGTTCATGCTTATAAGTGCAGAGGTATTAGTGGCTTTAAACAGAGCATGTTTTACCTGAAAATATCAATGTTATTGCTTGTTATGCAGTTAAGGAACTTTTATTCCTTTGGCTTTTAGAAGTTTTAAGAGTTTTGAGAGCTTCTAATTAAAAGGAAATAAAATAATGGACACCTTAACCTCTTATCAACCAGTGTACAGGATTTCACTTAACATCCTGATGATAATTTAGCCATCAATTAACAATAGCATCTTGTTCAAACCTGGAAAATGTACTTATATGAGGTACTTGTAGGAGGACACATAACTGCATACATCTTGGGATATGTATGCCACCCAGGCAAACCAAGGGAAGAAGACCTGGCTTATTAGAGTGTCTGCATAAGATTATACTTGACTCGGCCAGGGAGATGGCTCAATGAAATAAGCGCTTCCCTGGCAAGCACAAGAGCTTGAGATCAATCCCCGTTTCCACCAAAAATTAAATAAATAATAAAATTTTAAAAAAAAGATTATACTTGACTGCTTGTCCCAATATATAATAAGGATCTGATTTCACTGGAAAAATTCTTCATTTTAAATAATTTAAAAAGAATTAAAATATAAATGTTTAACACTTATAAGAAATGTCTTAGGAAAACTTCCCAATTTTAAATCTGTTTTGTATATGCAAGAGCAAAACCAATAATACCCGATTCCCTCACTTCAACCATGAGGAGCCAAAGAGTTCAGTGAACAGTCTTATTTGAAACTATCTTCAAACTCAGACTGATTTCTGATTTTTCTGTACACTATAAGACTTTTGAATTTTGATTAAGAAATAGATTATTTGTAACTAATTAAAAATGCAATGGTGATTTTTTTTATCTGTGTTTAGGACTGGATCTGCAGGGCGTACAGGGTCTCACTACCTAGTTCAGACTCCCAGGGGTTCTCCTGTTTTCAGCCTCCCAAGGACTGGGATTGCAGGCATGTGCCACCATGCCCAGTCTCAATTGCCTTCTCAGTGCACTCTATGGGCAGGGCGTGCATGGCATGGTCAGGCTTGAACCCCAGCTGCTGCACTCTGCCTAAGCAGTTTGCTTTAGTCTGCTGAGCTATCAGGCCAACCCTTCAATAGTGATTTTTTTTTTTTAATGAACTTGTTCTAGGAATTTCTGACCTAAATGTTGTTAAGATTTGAGCAAGCAGACACAAGTAGCTAACAAACAAGCTGCAGACAGTGAATACGAAGGTATATACTAAGGATTATCTAACTTCATTATAACTTATTAAGTATATCTTTACATTCAATAAGACTTTTCAAAAAAAAAGAGAAATGAAAACTATCCTATAGCATACTTGACAGGATGTTTTCTCAGTTTTGATAGAATTTTGGCAATATATTTTCAAAAAAATAAATCAGTGTGGACATGGTAGCATATACCTGTACTGTATTCCATACACTCTGGGAGGCTCAGGTAGGAGAATTATAAATTCAGATTTTTCAATTTAGCACAGCCCTTGCCCCTCACCCCAAAAAAAAGACCAGGGATGTAGATCAACATGAAAGCCTCAAGTTTAATCCCAACTATCACAAAAAAAAAAAAAAAAAACGAACAACCAACCAAAGAAAAAGAAAAACAAAAAAACAAGATAAAAGAAACAAAAGAAAAAAAGAAACACAAACACAACAAAATCCACTATTTCCCTAAGTTGCCAACATCTGGAGTTCAAGGTTCTACTGAGACTTGTACTTTTAGAGTGACAATCTCAGATCATGAAGATTATTAATATTACTATTAGTGACATACATCAGTCTATTTCTAAATGACAGCTTTTTGTATTAGACTCAATCCTACTTTCTGATAACAACTGACAATCAGGGCTTTAAAGAGTTTTATTTTTTTTTTTTTGTTCACATGTATGTATTTATCTGGTTCATGAAGAACAACATTTTGAGGGCTTGGGAGATGGCTCAGTGGAATAAGTGCTTCTCTGGCAAATGCAAGGGCCTGAGTTCAATCTCCAGTTCTACAAAAAGAAAAAAAAAATTGGTTGGTTCGATCCCTGCTACATAAAAGACAGTGAAAATATTGGCTAAGTTTAGTTATTTAAATAGTTTTATTCTCCAATACCAAATAGTTTCCATGTAAAGTAAAACTTTTGTGTACAATATACTTTTAGGAGAATGTGTATTTATGTTCATTTTATTCCATTTAATTGCTAAGATAGATCAAATAAATATTTCAGATTCTCTGTGAGGATAGTATGGTATTTCCTGATAATCATCTCTGTCTTCTCCATTTTCTTGGTTTGCTACATTCTAGAAATATAAGTGTGTTAACTCTCCATCGTCTGCATTCTGTCTCTACAGATTATATTGTCAAGTGCTTTCTCCAGGCTAATTTAAATGATGCATAAAATATGGCTTTGATCACAGCCCTTAGAAGAGAAATATGTGCTACATTATGATCTATGTATCTTATAAATAGGAAAGGCTTGTGGATAGGCAATGTGACGTTTTCACAGTTCAGGTTTCTTTTACTGCTTCAGAGAACATCATCTTACTCTATCTTGCATAGTCATTTCATTCTAGGCAATAAATACACTTTAAATCCTTCATCCTAATCTTATTTTCTTGAGGGAAAGCTTTCTTATTTTAGACTTTTAATCTGGCTTTCATCATCAGTACTCTATCTTTTCCAGTCCTTTTCTCTGAGTACCTTCATCTATGTAGATGCCTTGCTGAGAAGGAGCTTGACTGAATCTCTGATTCGCTGTTCTTTCAAATCTGTACAACCCGTCTCTTGACTGCTTTCATTCATTTTCTTTTGCAAATCTATTTTGCAACTGAGGCAGAATTTCCTGGAGCAGTGTCAATCAATATTACCTTCTAAGTAATACGTACTCTTTTCAGCTCAAATTCCTGTATGTGAGACAATGTCATACAACAAAATTAAAATATGATCTCTTTATATAGGAGTGCCCAATTTAAATATCTCAATATTTATGGGAATCTCCGTCTTTCGATTCATCTTCAATAATAAAATTGTGGTCAGGTTACATAATATCTGCTTCGCCATATCTTCCAAGATCCATTACTTTGTAAATGAATCTGGAGATTATTTTTTGTGGATCAAAAATGATTCTCTTTCTACTTAGTCCTTTGTGCTAAGAAATTACATTGGTTTTATTACATCCAACAGAAATTGAAAACCTTTCTCTGGGGAGAATAAACTACTGGCATCTCTTGACCACTGAAGTCTTACAGTTACTTCGTGTTCTTCTTTGTAGAGTTCATCCTCTATTGACCATCATTGAAAGTAGGCTCTACATCCTCAGTTGCAGTAAGATTTAGATATTATGGACCATGTCAAAAAACTACATTCTAAGTGGAATCTGGAGATTGTCATATCCTGGCATTGCATCCCATGTCAAAGAAAATGATCTTGTATTAACTAATTTCATAACTAAAGGCATTATCACGATCAATCTTACTAAATTCATCGGAAAAGTCTGCATAGTTAATTTCTCAGCATCTTTGTGATGCACCCTAGTTTTGCATTGAGTTCCTGAAGTCACACTCCATTTCCAAACAGACAGTAGTTAATTAACAAGATACACTCACAGATCATGACCTAAGTTCAGCTTGTTCTATTTCAATATTTAAAAAGTGCTGAACTTCATTTTTATTCTAATAAGAAAGATGGGTATCTTCTTTGAGGGCAGTAAAAATTCTGAGATGTTTATTGGAAGAATGGACAATTGCATCATTAATCCTCATGAACTTTACACTTTTATGAGATGTGAGAAGACTCAAATATGTTCCTAAAGAATAATTTTTATATTGAGAAATAATGGTATATGGCTAATCTATCTCCTGTAATGGGAAAACCAGGAGGTGCATATTGTCTAAAGCCAAATGTGGTTTCCTGAAAACAAGGATAAGCCAGCTAGTCAATGCTAACAGGTAAACACAGAAACAAAACAAGACTTCTCAGGGCCAGTAACTACAAAATTCTCAGAAATAAACACTGTCCTATGCAGACTCTGAGTTTAGACTTTAGAATTATAGAACTGCAGAATATGCAAACAATGAAATAAAAAGGGAAATATATGCCTATGTGGAGTTTCATTGCTTTTTCTATTAAATACAGGAGAACTTAAGTGCAGAAAAAAATGTTCATCTCACATGTTTCATGTTGTCTTCTATATTTAAAGACATTCTTTAAATGACTTTAATATTTTCTCCAAGGATAAGATGGGAATGATGTTGCTAAATTCATATTAAGTTTGAATTTAAGAGCTTCTGTATTTCAGACTGCATCCTAAGGTGCCAAGTTTACTTAATTTTAAATTGTGATTATTATAGTATACGTATGTACTCAGTAAGCTAAGAAGGACAAGATTAGAAATAGAACTCTATTGGCTTGAAATTCCCAAGTTTGGAATTTTGTTTACGTGCTATGAAAGCCGGCTTTGGGTTTTACCCAGTCATGATGTTGCTACAAATTGTAGGGCATCATCCTGAATCTTCCCTTTTGCCCATAAAAGGGGCAAAAGTGATGGTTTCATTTTTCATATATTCCACCAGGCAGCACAAGGCCTGCTTTCTATGTGAATGGCTTGAGACCTGCCTGCTCTATAAACTCTCCCATTATTTCATTTTTTCTGTAGTGACTCCTTAACAGCATTAGTTGATATTTTAAATCTTTATATCTGCACTTAAAAAATCCCTTAACCTTCTACATATTTTTACATGTTGTCTGATTTCTCATAACTGCATTCAGTCATTAAAACAAGCTACAGCTATAGGACTATAGCAGAATTGTTTACATAAAAAATTTAGCATTACTGTGGCACATAATCCTGGCTTCTGAGCACTGGTAATCCAGTCATTGTAGGAATCTTGGCATTTGAATTCTCTGTAGCTTTAAAGATAAGTACTCTTTTTTTTAGATATGCAGTAAATTTGATACAGAAAAACATTAATTGTTAGTAACAATTGATGCCAAGAAAAATTCAAGAAAGAATTCTAAGGGAAGAAATAGGCATTGGTTATTGGCTTATCTTTTAAATGTCTTTCACACAAACCACCCTCCGGTGCAAAAAGGATCAGTAAAAACAGTTGCAGTTATAACAATGAATGCAACCCAATAAAAGAGGTAAGTATTCCCTTAGTGCTGGGTACTGACTAGATGTGCAGAGCCGAGAGCCTGACAAAAGTCCTCCAGTAGAGCAGTGGAACCTCCAAAAATAATACCTGGGATCTCTGCATATTGTTCCAGGCTTTAAGAGCTACAGCCCTTGGTTTTTCTCTTGGTGATATTGAATGCTTTGAATTGGGGATTCATCCCCTTCGAGCTCATTGTAATTGTCCCTTACAGTGCCTGATAGAGTGAGGTGCCTCTCCATCTTCCACCCAGATGGTTCCTTTATCTGATCCAGACCTAAAGATGAATCCAAGTGACTGGGCTGCTTAATTTCAAGAAGGCCCACACTTCGCTCTTTAAGCACCAAGTTTCATCAGTTACCTCTTTCTGCCAATAGGCCACCCATTCCCTCTTCCACTTCCCAATTCCCCTTAATAGGATACGGGTAATTTTTTTTTTTCTCTTGCGCTCTCTCTCACTCTCTCTTTTCTGTATCTCTCGGAAATCAGACAGGAGTTCAGAGCACTTTCACTACCTTTTATGAGGTAGATTGTGATGTCATAGATGGGGGCAGGGCTAGTCAACTTTCTACCCACCTCCCAACCTGTGCTGAGGGAGCTCCGATCGGGAGTGGAAGCAGTGATTCCTCCATGGTGAGTAACTTGACTTTCTAATCTAATGTCTCTCATTGTAATCATTAATTCTGAAGAAAAGGGGTGGGGGTCTCAGGGAAATAAATATTTGTCTACTCAAGCCCTCTTCACTCACTGTTAATCAACTTTGGGCAAAAGACCTATTTATATATTCTTTCCAAGGGTTAGGAATTCAATAGCACTGATAAACTCTTCAATCATGATCTAAACTTGCAAACTAAAATGGCATTTTCATTCCTTTATTTCTCAGTCTTTCTTCCCACTGGGACTGAATGTTACTGTGTATGTGGAATGAACCTATTGTGTAGACCTTTTGTGACCTTCTCTGAGATAGCCCAGAGGATGTAGTCTTCTTCATTTGGAATTTTTTAGGGTTAGCAAATATCCATTTTTTATTGATGTTTGCCAAGAAAATTACTCAGCTCTTCTAAAAATTTGGAAGATAAAAACTAATACATCCGAAAAGAAGGAATACCTATGACATAAAGATTATCAATCAACTTGGTTTTGGTGTAAGCCAAAGACAATGCCTAATTCGGTGACCAAATTGATCATTAAATTTTGTTTTCATCAAGTTCAAAGGAACAGCCATTTTGAGGTCTCACAACCAAATATACAACCTTTTTGTCATTGTTGTTGCATGCCATGGTGCTGCGTGGTCTGTTTTATGCAGTTTCTTGGTAGTGAAGAGGTGTAAAATGCTACTGTCCTTCGTTTTCACTGGGGTTTCAGTTACTGATTTGTCATTTCATGTGCGTCCATATTTGGAAAAGAAAAAAATGAACGAGAAAACTCCACTGCTTTCCTTATTGTCTCCTGGGTACATGTTAAACATGCAAAAATGTGTGCTTTTGTACAAAATGTTAAATACGCTTCCTGGAAGTGGTTAAATTTTTAAGAACTGTTGAAGCAGCAGGGTGGGCATTTCCAGAGAGATTTGGTAATGAGGATGTGAAGCCCTGTTACCTCTTGGGGAGCACGAAAGCATCATGGGTATGTACGAGAGTATCTTTCATGGTTTCCAAAGAATCCATCCCAAGTTAAACAGCCACATATTAAAACTGGTTTTGGAGAACTGGGGACAGTTTGAGTGGAGTCCTTTTTTGTGAACAGTTCCTCTGTTATATGTGGATTATGTTGTCCTCACTCCTCAAATTATATTATTTTATACTAAAAACACTAGAGCAGATACTTACCCCTTAAGTTTAGGTAATGAGGGGTTCTGAATTTATTTTCCCATCCTAAGGACCTTAAGAATTGACTATAGTTCTAAAGATTTTTAGTCCTAATAAGGAGAAATATTACCACCTAGCAAATAGGAAGATTTGGGTGATAATCCCTGGCCTTCATCCTAATGTGGCAATGTGAATGACAACACTAAAGTTTCCTGTGTTATTGATCCCGGTCAAGTCTCTGATCTACCTTTCATTTAAAAGTGTGATGACCCTCAAACCCAGGTAGAAGCAAACCTTCAGTGCTAGAAAAGTCCTATGTTTAATCATAGCTCAAATTTTTAATGTCTTTTATCAACCCTCCATACAGCTGCCAGGTAAGAAATGCTCATATGTTACAAACCCTTGGAACACAGTCATCTTTAAACTTCGTGAGTTCAGAACGGTTGTGCTGTGCGCTTGTGCCAGTTCAGAGAGTCTCTCATGGAATGCGTGGTGCATGCACTTGTTTATCTCCATGTGCATGTTTCATTTTTAGTGCTGTTCAGTGTTTTTATCCATTTTGTATGTATTACAACTATAATTTAAAAATACATACAGATATCATGCTCTGCTGGAGACAATGAAATGTAACAGAAGTTGCATTGGGGTCTTATTGCCAAGTTAGGTAATTCAGAGTAAATTATTTACATTTCTTGGGCCTCCATTTTTCTTATCTGTAAAAGGATTTTTAAATAATCTGAAGGATTTTCACTAGGTGTGTATCCCCAGTTTAAAATTCTACTGTTTTATGTTTTTAAAGAAATGCTTGCTCTGACAAGGATTGTAAACTGATGTTATAGTTTTCATACTGGATTTAATTATTCAGTGTCAATCCAAACTAGTATTTAAGAGGTACCCTCTATCTGATTTTTTTATTGGATAGGGAAATATGTGTGTAGCTATGTTGTTTTTCATAAACAGCATAATTTGATTGACTTGCTCATATAACCTCCTTAGAGAGTTTTATGTGAGTCTACATCTGAAGAGAGGGAGGAGTATGACAACTAGCTATGAATTGATCAGGAAGTCTTATATGCCTTTAATTCCTCACTTTTATTTATTTTATACTTATCTGGGATTTCAAAATATCCTAATCTACTAGGTAAATGTAATAACTCTTCTTGAGGACACCAAAATTCAAAATTACTAATGCAATCTGGGTGAATTCCTGTGAGATTTTGGAAAAAGGTCATGAATACGATATAGGTAGTTATTAAGTTAATATGCTATGAGAGCTGAAAGCAAACAGAGCACAGCCTGACTGCTGAATCTGGACAGTGTGAAACCTCAATAGGGGTCCACACCCATGCCAGTCTAGAAACAAATACAGTAAGTGCTCAAGTACATAGGAAACATCCCTGAAGATTAGATCGGCTGGACCACTCTGGCATGGCTCTGGGATAAGTTGAGTCTGCTTGCCAACTTGGAAGGGCGATTTAGATTTGTGCTACTTTATGTCAAGGGGCTGCGAGAGCGCTTCAGTTCTGCAACACCAGAGAATTGTTAATGGAGATAAGAGTATCTTATGTTCAGGCTTCTATATATCACAATCAGAGTCTCTAGGCATAGTTCAGCTCCAAGCCTTTTCCCCTTAATCATACATTAATGTTACAACATAAGTTACACTTGTTTAGAACTGCTGAGGAGGTCGCAAGCAAATGAACTGCAGCTGCTCTATATAAGGATTTAAAAACTGGCTGCCATCTTCTCAGTTACACCAAGAAAACTTGGTCACTCACAACCCCAGCTGTGGAAGAAAATAAAGGAAAGAATGAGGGAAATAGGAAGACCAGCTCTGAGACAATCTGGTTTTCTGAGGAGAGTAGAAAGGAATAATTACTTTGGAGATCTCATTTTCTTGAGTTCTTGAACTGGTAGGTGGGGATGGAAATGTTCACAACTTCATGAGGCTCTGTGAGACAAAGATTGTTTACTGAAGTTAACTGAAGACTTTGTCTATGAGGTGGCAATTGTATCACATTCTTCCCTAATAACTAGGTTTCAGCATAGAGTAAGACTGCAAGTGTTAAAAGTCCTTCCTTTGAGACATTGGAAGAGATTGTTGATTGGATATGATTTAAGATTGGAAAACATGGCCTTTGATAGTGCAAAGCTTCTTTGTTGCTAAGGATTCATATTCCTTGAATCCCTTCAAAGGATTTGTTTTGTTTAATTTTTAGTCTCTTATCATACAAATTATTTTCAAGTTGATATGTTCGCCTTTCTAACAGGTTAGGTTTCTATGAATTGAACTGCTTTTTTACCTAACTTTTTTTTACCTAGATTTTAAGCATTTAGTAAACATGTACACTTAGTTTAGGATACCCAGGTAAATACATCTAAATTTCCTAAGGTGACATAAAATTAATTTTTAGAGTTCATTATCTGAAGAAATCATTTTCAAATAGCAAGCTTCTCTATATGAGAAGGCATTCATGATCAAAGGCAGATTTACAAAACAAGCAGGCCTTTCTTAGAAGTTACTTTTCAGTAAATGATCAAACAGGACTTAAATGTAATTCTGTGTGATAAAATAATTAGGAATTTTTAAAGAATTATAAAGCAATTAAGATTGTATGTGCCAAGACACTTATGTTAAGGATGGCAATTACTTTCTTATCCCACTTCCATATATCCGTGGAAATCATTTTAGTAATAAAGGTTAAGTTGTATAATCAAACATTGATTATAAAATACATAATATTCAGTGCTTTATGTACTATGGCCATAGAGATAAAATTACTTTGGAAAACGAAAACATGAGTAATTATAATACACTGTAATAATTACACTGGATCATATTCACATTTAAGTATTCAACTAGAAAAGGGCAAGGAATCAAGATATGATCAAGATGTAAGGTATACCAGGTAAAGAAGAGAGAAGGGGTTGGGTATCCAAGAAGAGAAACAGAACACTTGCAGTGAAGTGACTAGATCTGAAAATATCAGAGAGAGTTGGAAATGCTCTCTGGAAAGCTTGGATTGGAGATCAAGGAAGTATTTCCGAACCATGATGATTTTTACATGGGTGCTTTTGAAAACGTTCAGGATCCTATGACGCCAAGCCCAGAAAAGTAGAGGGAGGAGACTGTAGAGCTCTGGGTAGCTGTAGACATCTTGAATCAGAGCTCCAGGGAGTGAGTTCTTAGAATCTGTACCTAACTCTTCACTCTCAACATATACCAGGTGATTCATTTTCACACCTAAGTTTTAGAATCTCAATAAGGCTACAAAAATGACTCATGCATGTATATTCTTGGAAAAACATTTCAGTAGGAAAATTTAAGTATTAGGAGTAAAAGATTTTAAGGGCTAAAAATAATACAAGACTACCTTTGAAAAAGGTAGTTTAAAGTGTGATGAAGTGTGAGAAAAATAATTAAAAATGATGATTATTAAGTGTAAAGATGGCTGAAGGTATAGCTCAGACACAGAACCAATTTTAAGGTTCTGACTTTAACTCCAGGTCAAAAAAATGAAAGAAAGAAGAAAGAGTAAGGAATTATTAAATCGTACTATTAAAATCTTGAAAGAAAGTGATACTGGAAAAATTTGGACAGAATATTTCATCTTTCTTTTATCATTGTACAATAAAAGTTAATGGATAAATGATGGATAATTAGAAATAGGGTAATAAATCTTTTGCAGAAAAATAAGGGGGACCCAAGAGCTGGAAGGGAAGGAAGGGGAAGGGGTATGAATGGGAAATAAAAAAGTGGAACTAGAATGTGTCATGTACATGGATCAATTCTCCAAAAGTAATATACTCATATTATTGTACACACACACTAATAAAAATCAAAAATTGAGGAAAAAATTAAGGAAGATCCAGCTAACTTGCTCTGTTCCCTCAAGTTATAACAAGATAGATAGATAGATAGATAGATAGATAGATAGATAGATAGATAGATAAAAATGCCCAGAGAAGTATTTATTTCTGAATTTTTTTGTGGAATGTTTTAACTATATGTTTTTAATTAAGTGAAACTCAATGATAGAACATATATATTACATTTCACTAAAATCCTGGTCACCAAGATGGTGGGCATAAACAGGCACAAATATCAATTTAACTTTATTACACTTATTTCATTTATTTCACACAGCTATAATCTTTGGTATTTTTATTTGAGAATGTATTTGAAAGTCAATAAGTGGTGGGAAACCCAGTTTTCCTAGGATTAATGACAGTGTCTTTTCTTCCCTAAGTTGGAGCATACTATCACCTTCGAGAAGCAGTTTGTTACAGATCCCAGTGCAGATTAGTTCTACCTTACTTGACATATATAAAAATATGTTTCTGTGTGTATTTCTAGCAGATATTTCTTACCAATAATGTCCACTTTCATAATTGTCCTTCAACTGACTAAGGAAAATATAATCTTGAAGATGTGCCAAGCAAAATTATGTACCTAATCATTTAGAATTTTCTTGAATAAAAACCAAGTAGAGGACAGTAACAGATTATGATTTCCAGTTGGTGAAGAACTGAAAAATAATACAGAGAGGAGAATGTTCTCTTAAATAATGCTAAAATAATAAGCAAGATAAGTTATTGAGGATGAATTTGGAGGGCTGGTGAGATAGCTAGAGGACTAAGCATTTGCTTAGGCAAGTGCAGGGACTGGGTTTCCATCTCTGGCAACACATGCTGCACTGGCCCTGCCACCAGGTGCGCTGAGCTGGCCACTGAGACTGGGTGAGGTGGCGCATGACTTTAATCCTAGCTCTGGGGAGGCTGAAAACAAGAGGATCACTGTGATTCCAAGCTGTTGTGAATTTGGAAAGCAATTCTTTTTCTTATCACCTGGATAATACTGGGCTGTAGTAACATTCTCTCTGGGCTTTCATTTTTATAAATATGTCAGCACAATGATATCTACTTAGAGCAAAAACTAAAAGTGACAAAGATCAACAATACTCATTATGTTACCTAAGACACACTGAAGACTTCGCTTTTGCCAGGCACTGGGCTAAGCCTCTGAAATGCTCTGTGGAGTCTACCTTTACAGTCTCCAGTGGAGGATGAGTTTTCTCCACCTCATTTGAAATACTAGGAAAATGGGATTGAAGTATTTGAGGACCTCACCCCAGGTTGCAATGGGCTGCTGTTATTAATGCTTCAGAAAGCTGCCTAGAGGGCCGGCGGTATAGCTCAGTGGACTAAGCGCTTGCTTAGGTAAGCACAGGGACCAGTGTTTGGTCCTTGGTTCCCCAAGCCGCGCCGGTCCCGCCTTCGAGTGCGCTGAGCCAGTGATGCAATCCGGGCATGGTGGCACGCGCCTGTAATCCCAGCACATGGGAGGCAAAAAGCAGGAAGATCACTATGAATGTGGGCTGCATGCATAGTGAGACCCTGCACCAAAAAAATAGAAAAAAGCAAACCTCCCCCCCCAAAAAAGAAAGCTGCCTTTAGTGTTCTCTGACTGCATGGTGCATTCTCAGGTGATTCCCTGTATGAGGTTTCAGAGTGCATATTTGTCTTTCAAGTAGTTTGTAAGGTGGTTGAGAACTGAAGTGTATTTTACTGTTCATTTTTCCTCTGGTTACTTTTTTTTTTTTTTTTTTTTTTGGAACCGGGGATTGAACTCAGGATCTTGCACTTGCCAGGGAAGCGCTTATTCCACTGAGCCATCTCCCCGGCCCCCCTCTGGTTACTTAGCAGTGAATGGTAGATGCTTAAAATGTCAGCATTTTGTTTAGTTACTAAAAAAAACCCAAAAAACATATTTTATTTTTCAGAGCTTTTAACTTTTTTATTTCATGAAAACAGATATCAAAAGTTTATTGTATATCATAATCCTAAAATTATACATTCAAGTATATAAAAATACTCTCACAATGAAATATAAGAGCACAAAACTTAATTTTTTTATGAACAGAATAGATTTATTGAGGGAAAGAAAGCTCCTGTCCAAGAGAGGAACAGGACGGGGGCCTGAGTGGGTAGTTCCCATAAAACTTAAGTTTTAAGGAATTCAGAGAAATTAATAGTGTAAGTAAGCAAAAACAAATGGCCAATAAATACAAAAGAATATGTCCAGTGCTGCTGGCTAGTAGAGAACTTCGAAACTATATGGAGGTACAGCCCTACCACAGAATGACTACCATCAAAGGACCTAACACGTATGGTGGCAGGGATGTGGGAAAAAGGAGTTCTCACACACTGTCGATGGGGGATGTAAACTAGTGCAATCACAATGGAAATCAGTGCAACAATTCTTAAAACAATGGAGATAGAAATTTTATTTGATCCAGCTACATCCCTTCAAGTTATCCTCCCAAAAGAGTTCAAATCATCAGCTTTTCCTTTCTTAGCATAGTTGTTCATCACTCCAAAAAATCTCAATAAATTATTCTGAGATCTGAGGTTCATTCTTCCTGCATAAAATACCTGGTTTTATTTTAAGTGTTAGATTTCACAATGCATCATTCCCTTAATTACTAAAGCCAACATTCACATAAGTATTTTTTAGTTAAATTAATTCCTCTTATTTATTTTTATTTTATTTTACTTTGGCGGAATCGGGGATTGAACTCAGGCCCTTCTTTGTACTTGCCAGGAGAGCGATTATTCGACTGAACTTTCTCCCCAGATCCTCTCCCATTTACTTTGATGAATTTTCTGATATACTAAATACACTTTCTTATTTTAAGAGTATGCATTTAAAATAGATTATCTTATTTTAAGGGTATTGATTTTTCAAAGAAAATGATTTTATCAAATTTTAGTAATTTATTGAAAGATAATTAAGTAAAATGAAAGGTAATTAAGTAAAATGGCTGGTTTCATCTGTTCTCCTAACTCAAGATTATGCTATATGAAATTGACAAGTATATACATTAGAGTGAAAAATATTGCATTTAGTTAAGTGCCCTAAATTGTGAATGCTCTGTACCAACTAACAATTTTTAGGGGAGGGGAGATGGCTAAGTAGAATAAGCACTTCCCTGGAAAGCACAATGGTCTGAGTTCAATTCCTGATTCCATCAAATAAACCTGCAATTCTTATAAATTATTATAATTTTTGAAGTTAACAATTTTTGAACAACCTTCTACATGTTTTATTCAGATTTATGTTCAACTAAACATATGAAAACATCCCATACAGAGCTATTTCTCTGACATAGAAAATATGTTTATAAATGTGGTTCACAAGCAATACAGTAAGCCTTCAGGAATCCAGAGTTCTAAATTTCTGTTCTGCTAAATGTATGGGTTCTGTTCCAAAGTTGTGGCAGTTAGAAGTTGGGCAAATCCCCCAATCTCTCTGAGTTGCATGTTCCTTAGTTATAAAAAGAGATGTGTATCTACTTTGATGATGCTAATTATGATTACATTGCCTTGATGTATGTAGCATGTACATATTACAATTACTACAGTGCAGAGATACCAAATAAGTGGGCATAAATATGTTTTCCTGTGTTTCTCCTAAAAGACTATTTGTCCTTTTGGTGATGGAGGACTTCCTGTTCCCTTTGTCATTTCTACTACCCTGTTTACACTGCTCCATGCAAAGTAGCAGGCAACCCCTGTCTCTGTCCTCATAGAGACTGCCTGATTTTACCATGGGGAGTTGTATGATAGAGTCATTTATAGAGGTGATGATTGAAAGTAGGGAGCAATGGACTCAAAGAAAAAATTAGGTAGAGACAATCACATTTCAGTCTGTATGAGAATCACAAGGAAATTCCTAAACTTTGCTTCTTTAACTCTGAACCCAAGCTTTCAGAAAGAACTAAGTAAGGCATTAGTACTCTGCCTAAATATTCTTGATACAAATGACTTTATGTACACTATTTGAAAAGCACTCATACAAAAAGAGGAGGGAGACATGCTGAAGGCTAAACTGGGAGTTTTTCATAATATACAGCCATTTAGACTTTTCTTTAGAAATGAAGGGGGAGCACATGGAAGACTCTATGCTCATGTGAAATCATGACCTTTTTCCTAGTACATATTTGACATGGAGCCTCTTCACTCTGCCCTCTGGAAGGCTAGGTGTTGGCAGATACAGTACTGTCTGACCCATCTCCAACACTTCATTCTTAGAGTCAGGGTGTAGAGTCACACATTCATAAAAGCAGGACTTTTGAGAACTCCCCCAGTCATCCTTAGATAACCACAGTTTATACCTTTTATAAGGCTCCATCCACCTCTTTTTTTGGTTATTCCATGCTTTCTGTCTTACGGATACGTGCATTTCCACTCCTCAAGGCAACTAAAAGTTTCAGTGAAAATGTGTAGAAAAAAAGTTTTAAACAATATAAAATTATTTTGCTTACTTTTTATAAAGTAAGGATCTATACTAAGCTTAAGAAATCTTTTAGACTGTTATAAAAACAATTGAATTGTAGCACTTTATTATTTTAATTTATTTTCAAAACTTTATAGAGTTAGAGAAAATGTAAGTATATTTAAAATGTAAGGAACAAAAGAATGTGAAAGGATGCAATAAGAAGTACTTTTCCTGTAAAGGACTTTAAAATAAAATCAATCATATCAGACTAACGGTCGTCTTGAAATTCAAACTACTTTGAGATAATATTTTTGACATGCAATTCTGAAAAGTGGAAATTAGTACCAGGTGAGCACTGGCAGAAAGAAAGTTGAGTAGCAACTGAAGGTGAGCATTCAGTTGTTGAAAGAGAAAGTTGGAGAGTTTTCCCAAGTGATAACTGCAGATATAAGATATTATTTTTTCAAACATATACCTGTACATATTTGAGCAATTTGCCTTGACAGTTTTTAGTGTACCAGCTAAAGAAATAATGAGACAGCCTTTATACCTTGCAATAAATAGGAAGCTGATTTAACTTTGTCAAAGGCTAGATTCGCAAGGACTCCAAGATAGGGATCATGCCTTAAAGAAACTTTCATCTCAATATTAAATGTAATTTTTAGGAAGAGTAAGATACTATATTATATTATCTCTAACCCTTTAATGTGTACCTCTGTTCCCTGGTTAAAAGTTGTCATCTTCTTGGAATTAAAGAAGTACTTTTTCTCCCAAAGAAGTTTTCTGATTTTATAGGTTTGAAGCATGCTTTCAAAGGAAACACTAATATATTTTCTATGCTTTTTGGCAATCCTGTTATGCATTTCCAGTCGTTTGAGCTTTCTAGGTCCTTTAATCTGGGCTGTTAAAGGTTTCTTATATAGCTCAGCCTCTGTAAGAAGAGAACTGACAATATGTTGTCCATCCATAGATGTTCTTTGTTGGACCAAAGAAAGATGTCCAATTTTAGATGGAAGGGAACCCTCGGGTGCTTTTTGCTACATTTACCCAAAAGTAAATTCACTCCAGGAGAAAGAAACTAGAAGGTTTTAAACTAGGCCAAGCCTTGGCAGGCACCTAAAGGAGGAAGTAACTTGGCTTCTGAGGAGAAACACTTGAACTGCTCTTTATTCTTTCATTTAAAGTCAGTTGGACTGCTTTTATATATTGCTAAATACATTATTCTTAAGGACAGAGGTCAAGCATTTGAATTTCTGGTAATTGTCAATTAGCTGGCAAATTTATTTTCTCTTACCCTCAGTACGCTATCTATAAAATGATGGAGACAAAGTGATGTATTGCTTTTAAAAAACAAGAATTAGGTGATGTTAGCATCTAGGAAAGATCTAACTGGCAAAGAAATTCAGTATGTATTGAATCTGGAAAAAAGTACATTAATCCAAGAAAAGAATTATACTCAACTTTTATTTTGATACAGATTCTTTTCATATATCAATTTAAAGGGCAGCCAAAATGAGAATCCAACACTGAGTTGATCAAATAATAATCACAATATATACCCTCATGTCTCTGTAGTTTATGTGTTGGTGGCCTTTATGGAAAACATACCAGTAAGAGGCCAAGAGGTACTTGTTCATGAAGAGTCAGAGTGTTATTAGAGAGACAGGGTCACATTATACAATGTTTCTGAGGATGAAGTAGCACATAAGTAGTTAATAGTTTATTCTATTACAGCCAGAGCTGAAATGAAATCATAAAGGATAGATTCACAGATGAGTTAGCATCTTGTATGGAGATGTGGGCTCTTCTCTTGATTTTTTTTTTTTGTATTAACAAATTGTTTAGGGGTTGTACAACATACACTATTAAGGTTCCCAACAGTATGATTCCCATGTGCTGTTTCTTTTGAGAGCTAGAGTTTTTTATTATTATCTTTAAGTTGAAAAATTGGGAGTGTAACTTGGCTACTTCCTGGTATTGAGTCCAAAGTCAGCTTGACTCCTCTGATAATCTAATGGGATACTGCCACCTATCAAGAGTTTCTTAAACTGAATCCCCGATGTGCTCCAATGAGTTGTGATGAACAGCCCAAAAGACACTCAAAGATTACCTAATTATCTTTTTGAGTCAAAAACTTCTTTAAAATGTAAAAATTGCATTAAAGTTTTTTTCTCCCTTGTCTCTCAGAATTATTTCTGAAATATGTTGTTGTTGTGTTAAACTAATTTCACAGTTGAAGCTATGGGAACTGAAGGCAGTAGAGTATCTCCAATGTTTCCAGTTATGGTTTCTTCATTCCAAAGCTCAATGGGTAGTGATTTCCACCTTGCAGAATTGCTCTTTAGGAATATTACCTCCAATTTTCTGTGTATTTCTGTCTTGCACAGAAGGTTGGGGCTGGTTTGCCTACATCCCATCCTTCACTTGGGAAGAAATACTGAAACCAACTTATGTTTATTGATGTAATTATAGCAATAGGTAATATACAAGAGATGACCAAAATGGGAAGTATTTCAATTTTAAAGTTTTTGTTAGTTGACAGACATATTGCCAATAACTCCTTCTCAAGGTAGTTCACCCAGCTTGGAACAATTTATTGTGTCACTTTTACCACCTTCTGAAGCAGTTCTGAAAGTCCTCTTTCATGAATGTGTCTTCCGATGTGATCAGTCATATAATGGTTGATCTTATTCATCGTATTCAACAGATTTGGCACCTTGTCACTTTTAGTTTTTCTCCAAAACTAACATGACCATGAAAGGTAAATGATGTGGGTTGGTGCAAGGCACTGAAGCAGCCACCAAGAGCAGCGAGAGGCACGAAAGTAGAATTCCAGAAGTGCTTCAGAAAGTGACAAGAGTGATGGGACTCATGCACTGTGGCAAGGAATGGCAAATTTTTGTTTCCTTTCTTTTTTTTTTTTTCTTTTTTTTTTTCTTTGTAGACCAGGGATTGACCTGGTGCTTGTCAAGCGGGCACTTATGCCTCTGACCTATCTCTCCAACCCCATGAAATGTATTTTTTAACTGTTATAAGTTTATAAAACATTACATGTTCATTGTAGTGCTAATCAGACCTTATATAGTGGGTTCTAAAAGCACTCTTATAAGCCATCTGTATGTACTATAATGGTGACCACTGTAGGACAGATGAAAAGGCTATGTCATACACAGAATGCTTTTCTTCAAACTATTTGAATAAATAGGAAATAATATTGATAATATCTAAGGGGTCAGAATAACTAACAGTTTTTTGGGGTTTTTTTTGTATTTTTTAGGGAGGGGTCTGCAAGATGTTCAGGGTCTCTCCACTAGATCAGACTCATAGTGATCTGCCTGTTTGCAGACTCACAAGAGCTGTGGTTACAGGCATGTGCCACCATACCCAGTCTCAATTGCTGTTTCATTAAATCCCAGGGGTGGGTCTAGCACCGCAGGCCTGGGGATCGAACCAGCTCTTTAATCCGCTGGGCTATTTGTATTTAACCTATTTTCTGTTGAAGTATAAAAACTTAGAGGTGTGTGTGTGTGTGTGTGTGTGTGTGTGTGTGTGTGTGTGTGTGTTTATGTAGGATAATCAAAAAGTGGGTGGTTTTTGTACTACTTAGTTTAGAACTTGTAAATCATGATTATAATTTTGTAAGTTTCTGTCTTTCTCCCTTCGTGGCTTTATGAGAAAATACACATTGTTACCTCTTGGTCATATTCTAAACACAATCATTAAAACAAATGTAGCATGCCTACCTCCAGTTTAAGCCCACTAACATCACAGAATAAAGAGATGTTAGAGAAGGATCCTGTGATGGTTTTGCCAACCCAATAAGGAAAGATTGTGTATTATATGGGCAAAACTAGCTTTGCTACAAATGAACACTAAGAACCAATTTTATTTTATTGGTATTTATTTATTTTTAAGTGTATTTTTAGTACAGGCTCTACAGGGTCTCACTACACAGATTGGATTTGTAGTGATCCTTTTGTTTTTCAGCCTATCAAATGCTGGGATTACAGGCACATGCCACCATGCCCATTCTGAATCTCTGTCTCAGTATGTCCCAGGGGTAGGGCTATCAGGGCATGCTGACAATTGAACTGGGGCTGCTATGCTCTGCCTAAGCAGGTGTGTTAGTCCGCTGAGCTATATGGCCCACCCCAGAACCAATTTTAGAAGAAAATTAGATTTTCTCTGTTTTCTTTTCTTTGTTTTTAAATAAAAGATGCAAATCTACCTTATGTATCTTTGGAATGTTGGAGATCATTTACTTGAGATCAAACAAGATTCAAACAACTCAGTGCCTTTCAGACTCTGGTACTATCAATAGGGGAGATGATCTTTGTTTAGAAGAAAATGGTTTTATAAGTATAAAGCAACAATTAAACTCAAAGAATTAAAATGAGGCCATTTTCTAAGCAAATGTTATCCCATTTTAGGTAGAGTAAGAAGAAAATGTTTTAAGTTTTACATCTCTGGCTAAATAAAGCTTTGCATATCATGCTCCTTAATAATACTCTCCTGGGGCCGGGGAGATGGTTCAGTAGAACAAGAACTTCTCTGGCAAGCTCAAAGGCCTAAGTTTGATCCCAAGTTCTAAAACAACAACAACAACAACAAATAGTACTTTTCTGATAATATCAGGGTTTTGCATTTGTGTTTATTAACAAAACGAAGACCTAGAAAGGATGAATACTGAACTAGCCTTAGTTTTGTGTCCTTGACTAAGTGTTTTTACCTCTTTCTTATTCACATTCTGCAATGACTCAACACTACTAACCAAACATGTATAAGGCTCACAAATGTGGGCACTGTCTTAGGTATTTCCATTGCATCCTATGAATGTGGAATAGTACACAGAAGAAAAAGTTATGCATTGTACTGATAAGATTAAAATATGGAAAAAGTATAGAAATGGGGGGTAATGATGGAAATGATGTTACAATCTATGTCTGGGATAGTTTTCACCATGAAGCTGGTATTTGAATAAAGATCAGAATGAGAAAGGAATCCTTACAGATATCTGGAAGAAGAGTATTCTGGGCAAAGAAAATAACTACTAAGGTTCTACATCATGGGAAAGACTGTCTGTCTGGCCAACTTTTGAAAGCCAGTGTTTAGGAGTTGAGACAATAGCAGAGAAATTGGATGTATCAGTTACAGATCATATGATCCGGAAAACCACTTGCTGTGCAACAGGTTCTTGCATTGAATTTTACTTAGACTGAAATAGAAATCTCTGAAGGGTGATGAAAGAGAAAGGTGGTGCTATAATTTGAGTTCATTTCGCAGGGTCATTTTGTATTGTTAAGAACAAAGAGGGTGAAAGGGTAGCAAGCAATGATGGTAGTGAGTGGAAGGTACACAGCCGTCTGGCAGGGGTGTGCTTGGGGACAAGATGGCCAGAGGGTCAAGAGCGAGGGGAGAAGTCAAATATTGGAAATGATTTGAAGATTTGCATGACAGGGTAGATTTTGAGTCAGGGAAGACAAGGTGTAGCAGGACCCTTCAGGTACTCAATTTCATGGTAGGAGAAACAGGATTTTTCCCTTCTCCCAAGTGGGAGAAGACAGTGGGAGGAGTTGTTGAGGAGGGTGAAGTGAATTATCAAAGCTCTTACTGTCTCTGGAAGATTGGGGATGGTCAATCAGAAAAGGTGTGTAGGAGATTAGATCATTCTCTGAATGCCGAAAGATATTCTTTTTTATTTACTTATTTATTTATTTATTGGAGATAGCCTTTCACAGTGTATTTCAGGTTGGCCTTGTGCTCACTTTTTTATACTCTTTAATTCAGTGAACCTCCTGTATCAGTCTCCCAAGTGCTGGGATTATAGACCTGTGACACCACCCCAGGTTTCAAAGATATTCTTTTTGATGATAATTCTTCTGAGGACAGGAAGTGAAGTATATATGGAAATTAGAAAAATAAAAATGGTTATGCATTACATAAGGAAGGTTAGAAAATGCTTACTCAAATTCATGATCGTGCACACAGTATTCACATGGAGCTTATTTAAATGTTTATGGACAATTGTAGTGGGCTTGTAGTTCCCAATCAGAAAAGGAGTGACCAAGGATTAAAAAAAATATCAGTGGATATTATTTGATGTCTATTTAAAAAAGTTTTAAAAATGTGTTCAGTTATAAAAGCCATGGATCAACCACTCAAATTCAAAATTAATTTAATTAAAATTGCTGAATTTAAAGCATACATTACATTGAAGACCTCTTCTGAGCACTTGAATAATGGAACTGTTTCTTCTTGCCGTAATTCTCATTTCTGTAATGAAGGAAGAGTTGAAATTTTGTGTTAACATGGTGAATTATTTTATATAGTTTCGTACATATTTAGCACTTCCACTTTTGAACTATAGTATGTGATCATTGTTGATGAGGTAGCAGAAAACTATGTTATCAGAATGAAGTGCAATATTAATACAAAGCATAGTCCTCCCTTAATCACAGGATTTGTTATAAGATCCCTAGTGGATGCCTGCAATCACAGACGATGCAGAACTCTATGTTCTATATTTATAACCCTCAGCTGTCAAGGGACAAATGTGTAGAAAACATTGGACAAAGTTTTGACTGTCAGCCTGGGCCAAAAAAAAAAAAAAAAAAAAAAGATTTCATTATACTCCTGAGAAAGAGAATAGTTTAAAACTTATGAATTGCTTATTTCTGGAAATTTCTATGTAATATTTTCAGACTGAAATTGACTCTAGGTAACTGAAACTATGCAAAGCAAAATCATTCCTAAGGGGAACATTTTAATTTTTTAAAAATATGTTTAGTACAGGGTCTACAGGTTCTACAGGATTTCACTCTGTAGATCGGACATGTAGTGAGTCTCCGGTTTTCAGCCTCCCAAGTGCTGAGATTACAGGTGCGTGCCACCATGCCCAGTCTCAATAAAGGTCTCATCGTGCCCTGGGGATGGGGTCAGCATGCCATGCCCAGGATCCAATAGTCTGCTGAGATATCTAGCCAGCCCTTGAACTAATATATTTTCAATTGAAGCAATAATTGCATGGGTGATGTAAACCATAATATACCCTTCTTCATAGTCCTGTGGAAGTAGTTCAGAGTAAGGAGCAAG
>PVKA01014376.1:34359-52678 GCA_004027165.1 Ctenomys sociabilis
GTCTTTTTTTTTTTTTTTTTTTTTTTTTGTCTTTTTGAGACAGGGTCTCACTATGCAGTTCAGGCTGGCCTTAAGCTCACTTTGTAGCTCAGGCTGATCTCGAACTCACAGCAATCCTCCTGCCTCAGCCTCCCGAGTGCTGGGATTACAGGCATATGCCACCATGCCCGGCTTCATTGCCTTTTATGGTAGTAGTCCTACTATGTCTGGCTGTTACAGACCTTAGTCCTGACAATGTCCTTCATGACAAATAATCATCATGGATATTTTTGCATGTTCTATTCTTGAAACCTGCTCATGGATATTTTTAGTTAATAAGTGTGTGCTCAATAGAAAAAAAGGCAGCATGATTGGAAGGTATATGTGCTTGGACTTGGATTTGATGAAATATTCAGATAACCTATACAGAATATGTAGGATGAACATCAGGCATGTATTGGGAGAACCAGATATTTAACTAAAGTCAATCTTTGAGCCAGTGGTCCACGACTGAATTTAGGATGAAAAATTATGCATTTGCAGTCCACTTTATTGTACAATAAATATAGGGATTTAGGAAATACGACTTGGAAGCTCAAATGTTTCTGTTCTTATGGAGATAAACAGGTATTGAAAGGCTGGTCTTCAGTAATTGCCCAAGCTTCACATATCAGAAAACTCCAATTTTTAAGTAGCCTAACATCTCAACTGAGATCTTACAACACTAAAAATTCATAATTTAATGAATTATAGTGACAACAATTTTTTTAAAGAGGGGATATCTAGAAATAATATAGAAAATAAAATATATACCCTGAATTTTTAAGCTTCTCAATGTATATCTTTAATCATATCCTTTGGGGCTACCTTGTATTTTCTGCTCTTAGTAGACCTGCCTTTACTTCTGTTTTCAGTCTTTCTCCAACCACTACCAAACCCTAAAATAAGCATCCTTATATATTTTGAGCATCATATTTTGACATACTCCCTGTTACTAAATCTTTATTCTAAAGGATTCAGTAATACTTTAAAAGGTTCAGATATTTTGATGCTTTTCTATCCTTCCTCTCCTGATTGCCATGAGGTATTTTTTCTCTGATAAACTAGCATAATATTCAAGTATTTAAATCAAGGCAAAGTAGAAATAGATTCAATAAGCAGAGAATGTATGAGAGCCCCATAAGCTAGATAGGTAAAACCTTCGAAAGAAAAAATAAGTCAGGGGTGGTAGAAAAAATATAAATTGTAAAACATATCATTTCTTAGGCTTAGTAGATTTGGCAATGGTTTGGAAAAGGTAAGTCACAGTAATAACAAAATCCAAAATTAGTTATAGATTATCTTGGGCTAGATACTTGAATTTAAGAACATTGGTTTACTTAGCACCTAATAAATCTAGGGAAAGCATTTTAATCTTCACTCTAAAGATAACAAATTTAAGGTAGAGCTAAGTGTAGTTGGCTCAAGCTCATGCAGTTGTTGACTGGTCCAATTAGGACCAGAGGTCCAGCTTTATGTAAAATGTAGCCCTGGTTATCTCTATGAGAGAAGGACAGATGGAATAGGAAGAGGAAACAAGGACATCAAGAGGTCAAACATGAAGGAATAATGTATTTCTAGAGAATGGAAAATGCACAGAACTTGGAAGAAGAGGTAGAGAAGAGATGAAAGGGGGCTAGTGAGGTCCTGCACAAGAGGGACAATAACCTCACTGTGGAAGGAACACTTTCCTTTTCTTATCGTTTTTCCAGGTACCAGGGTTGCAATGGAGGCTTTAAACCACCCATCCCACACACACTATGCAGAGAAGAGCACTGGCTGGGGGGCAGGTTATTTCTCCCAGAACATGGTGATGCCATGTGACACCTTTTCTACTGCTTGGATGTTAACAGTGATGACAGGATGAAGACTGACCCAGGTCCTTCAGGTTCTGCCAGGCACCGTGCTCCACTTGCTGGCAACCAGTGTTGTGGTGCTTGGCTCATAGCCTAGCTCTGCTCTGTGGCTAAGTGTTTCATTCTGGAGATGGGAGCTCTTCTACAATTTGTGAAATGGCCTTCAGCACTAGTTATCCTTTACTTGGATCCATTTTGTGAATAGCTTCTTTTGGGTTTTGGGATAAGAACTCCTCTTACATCACCTTTTAGTCATGAAGCCCTTTGAGGGAAGGAGAATGATGGAAACAGACAGAGCACAAAAGAGTGCATTGCCACTATTGGGACAGCAGACCCAACAGGCACAACTTTAAGGACATTTCATTTATCTCAGGGTTTCACTCTGTGGTCGGTTAGCTCCAAAGCAGAAGGACCCGGTGGAGAAGAGCTACTCAGTTCAGGGTAATAAACATGAAGAAGATACACACACACACACACACACACACACACACACACATGCAAAAGTGCTCTGAGACACACATACTACTGAGGCACACACCCCATCCGCCTCCCCTTACTGGACCATACCTCTTTATTTATTACTTTTATTGAGAAACAAATAGCAATGAGACAGTTTTGAAACTGATTAGTAGCACAGTTTCAATAATTAATACATTGCATATTTCTTTTCTTTGTAGTGGTTATTCATAGTACAAGATGCAGATACGATATCCTGTCCAAACACTATTACTACAAATTTTCTTTTCATTGAATTAAGAGAAAGTAGCTGTATATCTATCCTGTTTTAGACCACACCTTTTAACAGCATAAGCAGCTATGAAGATCAGTCAGTGCATCTACCAATGCATATAACATCCCCAGCATCCAGTCACCTCTGTAGCTGTGTCTTAATCAAGTCCAGCTAATAGCATTAACTGCAACAAATAGAGACTGTCTCCTACAAAGAAGGAAACTGAGGAGACTCTGCCCCTTTGGATGCTGCTTTGATGAAAACATAGATATGTAGCCAGAGATACAGCTCAATGGCAGAACTGCCTGCCTGGCAAGGGCAAGGTCCTGAGTTTTAGTCCTGATATAAAAAATAAAATAAAATAATAATAAACATAAATGTTGCAGAGTAGATGTCCTGACATACATAATCAGAGAGAGCACAATGGACTTTCAATGCCTGGCTCATTTGTGTGACACAAAAACTCTTTTTCGGGCCAGGAAGACCCCTATTCATAGTACATATTTGAAAATCCAAAGGCATTTTTTTTTTTTTGGACTGATGAATTCTCTCTCACGATTCTCTTTATCTTTGGAAATAATGAATGAATAAAGATCTATGGGCCAGGAGTGACCAAAGTCTGGGAAATTGGAGACAGCTGAAAGCAATCATGGTTGGAGAGGATCCAGGAAATGGAGGTGGGGCTCTTTCTAGTACAGGTCTTTCAATTCACAACTTTTTAAGGGACAACACAACTAAACACTCTACCTTCTCTTTGAGATCTTAAGTTTAGCAAGAATGCCTTGTTTGGGCTTGACAAAAAAATGTTCTTCCTTTAATGGCAGGGCAAAAATGGCTTTAAGCCAAGTTTAGAAAATGTGTTGACTGTAATTAAGCCTTCCTGGGAGTCCCTAAGGTTTACTTACTGATAATTGAAAAAATGCAAATGAAGACAGTTAATCAGTGGACTGGCTGACTATGAAGCGCTACTACCTACCTAAATGAATTAAAACTGAAGACACAAATATGTCCAGTTGAGAAAGTTACCTGAGCCACCCATTGGCAAATCTCTCAGCCTGGCTCTGGAGATTTTTTTCTTAGCCTGACTGGGATTGCAGTGCCTCTCTATAAAGCTGTTTGCCAATTTAATCTTGAGCCATTACATACAGATTTCCTAACAACTGGCCTCCCACACTGGTACAGCACCGGCTGCCTCCCTGGCATCGCTTGAGGAAGCCCTGCAGAAAAAATAACAGACCTCTTGTCCTCCTTTCTATAATGATTGATCCACTACTTAAAGCTGTAAAATAGTCCCTTTTCAAGACCCAGTAATCAAATAGGAACACCCCTTATATTTAGGTTTGAGACTCCAGCCCTTTGGCCATCAGTTACTAGAGATTAGTAGATGTTATATTGTTTTAATGCCTTTTTATTTTTATTCTATTATTACTACTATTATTATTATTATATTTTGATGGAACTGGGAATTGAACTCAAGCCCTTGTGCTTGCTAGGGAAGCACTTATTCCACTGAGCCATCTCCTCGGCCCCTTAATTCCTTATTTTGAAACAGTAAGTCCACTCTATCCATGATGGTCATTTTCATCTCACATCTTACATGTGCCAAATATATGCTGCTAATTTTTACCATCTGACTTATACTCATTGCCTCCAATGTTTTGTGCTTCCATTAATATTCATGCCCTCTTGTTAATCATTTTATTAATTGGCAGCTTATTATACGGTGTCAGTACAAAGAATGCACAATGCGTTCCTAAAAATTAATTATGGGAATAAAGGTGGGAATGTAGCATTATTTAAACAAATATTTTCCAGTGGTCTGATAGGTTGCCAAGGCGCCAAAATATATTAAATAATTTAATGTAAATACAGAAGTACTGTATATGAAACATCTGTGCTATAAACAGAATCAAATAGTTTTTGACAACTCCATCACAATGTAGCTTTTTGGAGGACACAGTTATAGGTTTCCTTTCTCCCAATGGTTAGTGGATTCTGAGGGAGCAAAGTTCCATGGTCAATTAATAATGTCTGGCAGGGCCTTAGGATCAGAGGCGAATTGCTGTGCTGTGTTCCCCACTGTGGTATTTTAAGAGGAAGGAACACACCTTCTCTAATTTGCTTCATTATTATTTGAGGAAGAAGAGTGGAGCAAGAGCAATGAAATGAGGGCTTTCCATAAAAGTAATGTCTTTCATTCTTCTTCCATCTATTTTCTTGTATGTGTATAAACATCTTGAGAAGACTTGAGTGGAAAAGGATGTGATTCGCCTGTATCTTTTCTGCACCTTTTCCCCGCATCTTTGTTTGCCTGAGCTATTTATTGTCCTGGAGTTGCTAGATTTTTTTTTTTAATTGTTATTGACATAGACTCAGGAAAAACGAGGCCAGTATTTCAAGACATTTCAAATGTATCACAGTTTCTAAGGAGATCAAATGTCTCTTCAAAACCTCATGGATTTTTAAAACCTGAAATGTTCCTCTTGGCAGGTAAAGGGCTCTAGGTTTTAACCCTCCATTCATTAACAGTAAAGCTGACTGGTAACAAAATCTTTTCTTTTTTTTAATCCCCCAGCAAGCAATTTGTGACTCCTTTTGGGCAAAGTATAGTTTAAATATAAATAAATGATAAACTCCAGTGGAAACATTTTAGTTTTCTTGGGGAGTTTGCTTTCAGTTTGTTGCCAGTTCCTCCGTCACAACTTTCTCCCTCAGAGTAGTAGGGTGGCCTCATGTATATTTCAATACATAATATGTAATGAAATGTAATATTACAATACATAAGCAAAACTGCTGTTACTTATGTATTGAATACAATACATATTATATACAAATATGATACATACTAGCCTGACTGGGATTGTAGTGTCTCTCTGTGAAGTTCTTTGTCAATGTGTTAGAATACAATACATATTATGTAATTCAGTACATATTATTCAATATTTTAATGCATAAGAAAATCCCCTTTTTCTTGTGTGTGAAAGCTGGGTTATTCTCATGTAGAGATGTTGCAAGTGGCTGAAAGGAGGATATTCAGTGCTCTTTGCACTGACTTGACACAATGAAAGTAAACTACCTGTAGGGCAGATAGGGGTGGATTCCTCTTGCCAGGCGCTACCAAGGCTGTCGAAGTAGCCTAGGCATACACCTTAGTTTCAATGTTGCAAAATCACCTTCCCAATGGATCTGGCATATTTTATCCTATTTAACGTAGTCAGTAGTCCTATGACATTTTTGTTTTCATTTATTTTTTTTTTAATATTTATTTATTTATTAGGTGCTGGGGCTCACTATGCAGCTCGGACTCATAGTGATCTTCCTCTCTCAGTCTCCCTGGTCCTGGGATTACAGGCTTGTGCCGTCATGGCGCTCAGTGTACGCAGGGGCGGAGCCAGCTCAGCATGCGGTACTAGCGGTCGAACCAGGGTCCTTGCGCTTGCCAGGCAGGCAGTTAGACTGTCAAGCTATAGTTAACAGATTGCTTAATAGTTTAGATTTCCATAATCTGCCATTAATATTGCATTTTTGATACTCAGAACTCCATTCTGCAGCTAATGCACGATATGTGACTTATATCTAGTTACCCAAATATCATATTCAGAGCAAAAACACCAATACCTCAAACTAGACATAAAACCAGAAAGTGGATCTATTTTTACTTATATTTTGTAAATGGATGGATGTGAAATCCTCAGTGCACACCTTGTGCTTTCCTGGAATTATATGTGAATTGCTTACAAAGTAATAGTCCACGGGAGGCTGAGGCAGGAGGATTGTGGTGAGTTCGAGACCAGCCTGAGCTACAAAGTGAGTTTAAGGTCAGCCTGAATTGCATAGTGAGACCCTGTCTCAAAAAGACAAAAAAAAAAAAAAGTAATAGTCCAAAACAATCACTATTTCATATGAAGTTAATCCAATGTATTTTCCAACCTTTTTATATTGTTTCCACTTTTGACATCATTATGAAGTTAGTCTTATAAAACTTTTGATTTTTTAAGAAAGTTATTAAATTTAATTGTATTTGCTCAGGCCCAGGAAGTTTACTTCTGTCACAAAAGGTGAAGGATTGTTAATTATTTAACAATTCTCTAGTCAGGTAAGTTCACTTTCTATCCAAATAAGATATTTCTTGATGATACATTTTAGATTATTAACAGGTCTTTGATTTTTGTCTTGGCATCCTATGCTGAGGAAAAATTATAGTAAATGTATGGAACATTTTGAACTGGAGAGAGAAATAGAATTAATATCTCATTTCACCTTCATAAGAAAGTAAAGGTCTATAAAATCATCAAGAACTAGGAAGTGAAGAAAACAATCAGACATAAATTGTATGCATTGGGGGCTGGGGAGATGGAATTAATGCTTCCCTGGCAGTGCAAGGGCCTGAGTTCAATCCCCAGTTCTGCAAAAACAAAAATTGTATATAATATATTCTCACGGTATTCAGACCACTTCATGAAAGAACTCAAAAGAGCAATATTAGCAAGATGTGTGATTTCTTATGCCCGGTTATCCAAGGCTCATCGACACAGTCGTTCCTAGGTAAATCGCAGACACCGCAAACACAATGTCCAGTTAAATTCAACAGGGTAGCATTTCAATTTTCTTCTTCACACAGCCTCATTGAGGAGGAGCATATGTCCGCAGTGGTAGTAGCTGAGAAGTTGAGAGTTGCCCTTCTTCATCATGCTTAAGTATCCAAATCCTCTCCACCCTCTCGTTTTGCCCAGGACAGAAAGTTCACATATCATGACAACTATGACACTTATATTTCCTGATGTATTTATTCCTCTTGACTCAAAGTACATCTGGCCTTTCTTTTGTTCCTGTACACACTGCATCTGACTGACAGATTCACTGCAGAGCACTGAAATACTTTTTTGCCTTTTCTTAATGTGTTGTGAACTCTTAGAGCTCAGCACTTACATATATGGATGTGTTTATTCCTGCACTTAAGAGTATGGTTATGACAAAATACATATTTAATAGGTGCCTGAGGAAATAAGTGGGTTGGATAATGTGTAGGTGAAAAGGTGAAGCGATTGAATGGAGGGAAAAGGGTAAAGGAGACCCAGCATTTCAAGAGATGTAGTTGAGTTTCTTTTGAAACAGTGTGATTGAATGGTGTAGCCACTTTTTGTTTCAATTGAAATTGAACTCATGCTGCCATGTAAGTTCAGATTTAATAAGATAGCAGGCAGTTAATGACATGGAGCTTCAGAACGGTCCAGGTAACTGTGGACCTCTAATTTAAAGCACATTGTAGGAGGTTGAGCAGCTGTGAAGCATAGCACGGGTATTAAATTAGAGAATCACAATTCAGGAAAATCTTCCTTCTAGTGTCTCCCTCTGCTCAAAACACAAAGTCAAGACCATATATGGGAAGATAAATCTGAGTTTTATTAGAAGTTGAGTGGTGTTAAGAGGAAACAAGTGGGAATATAGGCAGGGGAGGAAAAAAAAAAAAAAACAGAACAAACTGCCTTATAGAAACAGCTCTCTCTCTCACCCTTATTTGCTTTCTTTGGGCTGCAATAGAACAAGATGTGTGGAAACATCTGTTGCCTTTTTTTAAAATAGTGCTTTGATATTTTAAAAGAATTGTGACAGAATTAAGAAAATTCTAATTTTCATGGCTAAGGATGGCAGACACTTATGGAATGAAAATGGCAGAATGAGCCTTGCACAGTCTGGAGACTCTGAGATTGAGGATGGATCTGCTGTACTTGGCTGTTGTAAGCTGCTGGGGCCAATTAGTAGGAGTTAGGTTGCTGAGTTTAAGTCTTGACTTTACTGCTTAGGTGCAGAATGACATAAGGTGAGCAAAGAGTCCTGAGAGTCTCAGTTGGCATAATGCTATTACCTCTCATCGTGGTGTAGAGATTAAATGAGAGAAAGGATACTTAGGGACTTGGTCCAGACTCTGCCAGTAATCTCATTTGCAATGTGCATGCTCTTCTTTTTAAAATTAGCTGAAAAAAGATTTTCTTAGACCATATGAGGAATTTAATGGGACCTCCACTCTGAATGGAAAGGGCAAAAGATTTTCAACAGGAAGCAGTATGTACATAAAGGGGCTGGCTGGCAGAATGGTGATGTGTGGCTGCCTTTCCAGGGCTATTTTAATGTTAGCAAGAACTCAGATGAAGCTTCTTAGTGCACTAATTGGAGTAGCTGAACTCCTCCTGAAAGTCTACTTGTGGTTAGAGGTGGGTAGCACAAGTGCTTCAGAGAAGTTTAGAGAAGCACTACTGCTTAAGAGTTGTGCCTGCCCTGAGGGAGAATCCAAGCCTGTAGAAGGGATCAGCACCCAGTGAGAACATGCTCAGGCCAAATTCCAAGTGCTGTGGACCGAGGAGTGGTAGGATGGAAATGCTCACCATCGGTCATTAGATGAGCCACGGGGGCTAAGTACAGAGGTCAGGCTTCATCCTAGAGAAGAGAAATAGAAACAGGTCCATGTTGGATGAAAGGTAGGAAACACATCTGGAAAGAGTCCAGAAGAGATTGAGCACATTTCAGGGTGGTATGGCCATAGGCCACGGGGTGTGCTGAGAGGGCAATTGAGACTGGGTGTGGTGGTGCGTGCCTGTAATCCAGTGCTTGGGAGGCTGAAAACAGGAGAATCACTATGATTCTGATAGTCATAGTGAGACCCTGTATACCATGTCCTAAATACAGTTTTAAAAAGTCCAGAAATTCACCAATGATTATTTTTCTGGCGGAACTGGGGATTGAACTCAGGCCCTTGCAACTTTCCAAGGAAGCGCTTATGCCATTGAGCCATCTCCCTGGCCCTCCACCAATGATGATACTCTTTTGAAACTATTTTCCCTATGAGAGACAGTACTCATCTCTGTGTCAGTTTCCTCACTTACAAAGGTAAAAATAATTTTTCTTTCTCAATTTTTGAAAAGTCATACATTAAGGCAATATCAGGCACATTGTAAGTCCTCAATTAATACTGTGATTCTTGTTAGAATTTCAATTTATTCATTTATGCAGCTTTAAAAAAAATACTAAAACCTGGAGTAGAAAACATAAAATAGAATTAAATTATGCTAAGCTGGTGTTGCTAAGCCCTGTATAAAAGTTTTCTCTTATTCTTTCAAACATACTTTCTTTAGGAATTTTTTCCATTACCTGCTATTTGGAAACCAGTTCTTAGAGCCATTTGGGATTATCACAAAGAAACCCTTTTGTAAATAAAAACCCTGATTGCGCTAATAGTTGTCTAAATCAGAAAAGGAAGTTTAGGAAAAAATTGGAAGACATAGCCTTTAGCAATTCAACTGTTTAAAAAGTCCTAATTTATATGGATGATTTCAATTGATAGCTTGCTACCTCTGTGCCATGTTGTTCGCCTTTAGTAGTCCAGATCCTCAACCTCTTCCCTGAAGTTTTGCCACAAATTCAAGATCTGCCTTAGCAGATAGCTTAGATGGAACCCCTGGCTTTCTATTTCAGAGCTTTCTTGTTTTCAACCAATGTTTTAGGTTTATTCACAGGATTCCTGCCTCAGGCTGGGAGAGCAAATGGGTTCTGAAGAAGAGACAGGCTTTCCTATTTTTTGCTGCGGATTTGGATAGTATCTGTCTGAAAATGGAATCTGTGGTACAAATCTCCAAATTACTCACATCCTTCCCTTTAGAGTCACTGAATTCTCCCAAAGCTCATTCTCCTGGATCCACTGAATAATGCAATAGACATAACTTGTCTTATTTTACTTCTACTAATTCTATTACACTAAATGAAATCAACAAAATTATTCCTCATATTTCATGTTACCCTGTCTCTATACATAGCACAGAAGAGAATTAACTAACTTTATGAATGAATATGACTCATTTCTGAAACCTGACAGGCTTATAGAAAACTATCAGTGGACCAAGGAGAAACAAGAGGATTGTCTCTATAGCTCCTAAAAAGTCAAGACTGATCTGCTCCTAATTGTCTCAACAATTTTCTTTGTTTTATCACTGTTCCTTAGTTATAGTTCTATCAGTGGGACAGGTGAAAAAGTGAAATTCCATCATATACATGTCTGCGACATGGTCCAATTTTGGGCGGTAGAGGTCTCAAATCAATGTGTCCATGAAGCCTTCAGATAGTCTTTGTGCTTCATTTACCTTTGGCAAATATCAGAATCCCCTGTCTGGCCAGTAAAGCAAAATAAGTTATTTGTTCACCAGACTTTGAACTGGGCCTAGAAAAGATTATCTTCACATTTGCTAGTGAGGCCCGTGGCTTATGGATAGTACATCAAGAACCACTGCATTAATTCCATGCTTGGCTTCTGTCTTGTTAATATGAATAATCTAGAATTCGCTTTAATGCTATCTTAGAAACTTTGGATGCAGAATAGAAATACTATGGGTTGAACACTAATTGTGGTACATATGTACTTATTATAATGCAGGAGAGGGTAAAGTGAAATGTCAGTTACTCTAACCATTTCATTGCATTAATTCCCAAAACATTCAGTTCTACAGAATCTTGATTTAAGTCCACAAATATCCCCACTTCTCTATATGTTTGAAGGATCAATGTGATACTGCCTTTAATCTTTAAAGGCTAAATTTACATTTTTTTTAGGAAATGGGGATTGAACTCAGACCCTTGCACTTGCCAGGCAAGTGCTTATTGTACTGATCCATCTCCACAGCCAATAAATTTAGATTTTCTTTGACATTATGATAGATTCATATAAAAAGCATCATCTACTGTTTTAGTACTGATCAGACTCATTTGATTGTCAGAATTTGTTTAATTTGGTGTACCTTTTTTCTTAACATGTATTTGGTTGTTACAGTATCTCTCTATGCAGCTAGGACTCATAGTGATCCTCCTGTTTTCAGTGTACTCAATGCTGGGATTACAGGCATTGGTCACTAATCCTGAACTCTGTGACCAGCTCAACCTGTCCTGGGGGCAGGGCTGGTGTGGCATGTGGTGCTGGGGATTGAACCACGGTCCCTGAACTTGCCTGAGCTTGCCTAAGCAGGCACCTTAGTCCACTGAGATATCTCGCCAATCCCTTGGTATAACTTTACAGAACCTTAATACAGAACAAGAGCAGCCAGAATAATGGTATCGGAGAGGTGTTAGCTCAGGTTTGTGATGGTGCTAGTCACCGCACAGAGCATACTTTGGTTGTAAGAAATAATACAAAGCTAAGTGAATGGCAGTAACATAAAGGAAAGAAGTTACCAGACTGGCCTTATGTCCTTAGAACCACCAAGCCCTTGGAAAGTCCTGTGGTTCACTGTGGGCCCTTAATGCATTCCCAATCTTTGACTAAGAGGTTATTCAACAAGTTCAACTTCTTGGAGAGGGCTGTCTTGGATCATCCTTGGTTCCTTCACTAAACAGACACTTTGCATCATTTGATATGCTAAGAAACTTCATAAATGACCAAATTGTGTTAAAACCTTCGTCAGGCTGAAGTAAAAACTGCAGTTTAGTAGTTCCTTTTCTTGCTGCAGGGGTGCACTTATAGGTTTCTGGCTGAAATGATGAATGGAAAAGGTACTTCGGAGCTTTTCCAGCTCTGTGGTTCAGGTAGTCACAGAAAGAGGTTTAAATAGATGTGGGATGTCCTAGTGTACATTATATAGCACATTATTTAGATTAAAGTAGAAATGAATTAGCCCAAAAAAAAAATCCCTAATCTGGTGATGGGTTGCTAATCGGATTCAAAAGGTGTGGCTGGTCAGAGCATTTTTAAGAGCTATCCTATTCAATTGATTAGCACTATGGGCAGTACTGCAGTGGAGTTACCACTCATGCTGTGTGACCTGGGAAATGTTGAAGGACCAGTTCTCTTGCTATAAAGTGGAAATGATGAATCCTACCTCAGATTCATTGCTATAGATACTGAGAATATACTTGAGAAAAATCTTAGAATAACTTTCAATACATAGGGTGTACTAAGTATTTCTTTACGATATCATCCCAGGGGGTCTTACACAATGCTAAATGCTGTCTAGGCCACAAGATCCTGACTGAGTAACTGATATTATAAATGTAGGTATACTCATGGTCTTGTAATAAATACATAGTGTGTGCTCACTAAGTAAATTCCAGAACAGCAGTCGTTCCTATGTTTTAGCTTCTTTCATCTGTACCAATCCTGATTTCATATAAGAATAGCCAAGAGGTCAAAAGATATTTCCACGATTTGAACCATGAAATGAAATGCAATCACTTATCATTTATTCTCTAATGTCTACCAAATGCATTTCCAAAATCTGTGTTGCTATTCTTATTACTAATTAACCTAACATGAACAATTAATATAATAATGATATGTTTCTCTGAGAAATCTTCACTACTTTGGAATTCTTACATGCTATAAAGAGAATTTTGTCATTAGTAGCATCAAGGATGATAGAAAGCTGTATACTGTAGGGCAACATATTTTTTTTATTTTGAGATTAAGGATAGGAGAAGACAGATGGCTGATGCATAGTCTGTTCATCTTATCTCATGATAATTTTTCTTATCTTTGGCAATAAGCAACAAGCAAAGCATTATTTTAACTGTGAAATTGCACCACTGTCTTTTGAATTTGGAGCCTTGATTAACCCAGGTGTATCTTATTCTTCTCCTACTGTAGCTGGACAGTGCCACATCACTTATCCAGGCAGCTAAAAACCTGATGAATGCTGTTGTGCTCACGGTTAAAGCATCCTATGTGGCCTCAACCAAATACCAGAAAGTCTATGGGACAGCAGCTGTCAACTCCCCAGTTGTGTCTTGGAAGATGAAGGCCCCAGAGAAGAAGCCCCTTGTCAAGAGAGAAAAGCCTGAAGAGTTCCAGACACGTGTTCGACGAGGTTCTCAAAAGAAACACATTTCGCCTGTGCAGGCCTTAAGTGAATTCAAAGCAATGGATTCCTTCTAGGACGATAGGCTTTTATCAAGAAAGCTTTTTCTTTGTTTCTTTCTTTTACTTTCTTTTTCATTTGATTTCCATTTTTGTATGCATACCTGCTGACTTGTATGCCTCTGGCATGGGGACACTAAAGGAGCAGCGCCTGTTTGCATGTAAGATGAGATGTGGTCAGTACTGCTGGTCCATCTACAGTCTGGAGAGAGGACAGGGGATTCCTGTCCCGAGATGTCACAGAGCTGTCCTTTGCAACATTCTTTTCAAGTTGGGCAAAGAGTTCGCATTGCAATGTTTACGGGAGCGGGAGGGATGGGGAAATAAACTTAACTCTACAAAAGCAAACTCTAATGCATGCAAGACTCATTAGGTTGGCAGGTATATTCATAAGTGAAAAACCTGGAAGTGTAATGGTAGAACATAAAACTTGTATTGCTTCTGTTTCAGTGCAAAAAAAACAAATATGTACTAGCCAATATGCCTAAGTGTATGGCCCACAAATTGAACAATTTAACTTTGACGTCATACCCATGATATTATGTGGATTTTTAATTGAAGAAAATTTAACTCATCCAGATGAAAATGCTTTTTATATTCATTTTATTTTTTTTCTCTCATAGTGCCATTACTAGTGCTCATGTTATCATTTTTCCCCTTTACTGAAAATGGTCAACAGTTATTTGCAATCATTCAAATCCTTCTGGGGCACTGGAAGCACAATAGGGTGATCTACTTTCCTTTCCTTTCTTTTTAATTTGTATTATGATTTTGCTAGACATAGAAGGCCCAGTGGTGGAATGTTAGAGGAATGGAAATTGACAATGTGAAGGTTTAGAGGCAAATACATAGGTGTAGTGTGGAGTGCTGGTATCTAATATACCATTGTATTCACTAACTCAAAATAAACACATTTAATCTTGACATCTGAAGAATGTTTCTTTTATTTAATGCACACTCCCTACAAAAACAATAATCCTTCATACCAGATGGATTAGTGAGTTTTATATTGCACAATCCAGCATGTGGCACTAGTCAAAGTGAGTCTTTACTCAAATACATCTATATTTAATGCAGTACAGATTCATTTTAGACCTATATCAAAGTGAATCAACATGATAATAACAAATTGAAAGGCCTATAATGTATAGTAACTCTAAACATATTGTCTAATTTACTTTGTAGCTATTTTCTTCAATCATTTTTTATTTGATAGTATATTATTTAACTTTTTCATATTTGTGGTTCTACCTATCTTCCTTTTACTGTTGATTTCTAGCTTCATTCAAATTGGGATAAAAAAGGTATTTTGAACATTTTCAAATTAGAATTTCTGAATATATGAACCAAAGTTTGACTGTTTAAATGGCTTAATTTACTGTCATATTTCTAGGTCCTTCAATAAAAGTTGGTGTTAATTTATGACTATTTTCCTTTTTAATGCAAACATAACTGAATTTTACTTTTAGCACTGTTTTCACAGCATTCTATAAATTTTTGCTAGTTTTTGTTTTCATATATCTAAAGATATATTCTGATATTTTTGTGATATCTTTACTTTGGTCATTAGTTCTTTAAGAGAATTAATGTTTAATATTTTTGAGCAATTTTGCATGATTTTCCCTGGTAATCAGAACAACTACCATGGAGACAATAATGTGCAACGTAACAACTTTTATTGAATTCATATCAACTTGTTTGTGGAAATTTGGTACAGTTTCTAATTTTTAAATTAGTTTTTACTCTTTAAAATAAAAAAGGTATGGGGCCAGGGAGGTAGCTCATCAGAATAAGTCCCTACCTGGCAAGCACAGGTTCCTGAGTATAAATCCTGTTACCGAAAAATAATTAATTAATTAAATAAAATAAAAAGTGGTATGCTGATTAATTTCCCTATATTTGTGGATATTCAATTTACAACATCTTTTTAATGTATTTACAGGGTCTCACTACAAAGATTGGACTCATAGTGATTCTCCTGTTTTCAGCCTGAGATTATAGGTGTTGTCCAACACACCCATTCTGAATCACCATCTCAGTGCATGCAGGGCTGGCAAGGCCCACTGAGGATTAAACTCCAGTCCTTTCATCTACCTAAGCAGGTGTTTTAATCTGCTGAGCTATCTAGGAAGCCCTTGACCACAATTGTTGGGAACTTAAATACTACACCTTCAATAACCATGCCAAATATCAGTAAGGCAATGGAGAATTTGAACAAGATTATACAATAATTGGATCTAACATGTATGGGAACAGAATCCCCTATTAATATCAGTGTATATTTTCTGAAGTAGACATAGAATATTCTCCAGATTAGACCATACATTATAGGACAAATTCTTCATAAATTTGAAAATGTTCAAAATACCTTTTTTCGTCCCAATTTGAATGAAGCTAGAAGTCAACAGTACAAGGAAGATAGATAGAACCACAAATATGAAAAAGTTAAATAATATACTCTTAAAAAATGATTGAAGAAAAAAGCTACAAAGTAAATTAAACAATGTCTTTAGAAAAGTTCAAAAAGTATAAAAAAATTATAGGTTATTATGTATACAGTTTAGAAGAGGAATTTACAGCAGTGAATATTTACAAAGTCACTAATGCGATGTATCTCAGTGCTACAGCACTTGCCTAGCACACCTGAAGCCCTAGGTCCTATCCCCAACCAGCATAACAAAAATTCACCTATTCACAATTTCAAACTTTATTCAAAGATGCAGAAATACAATAAGAAAATAATTAAAATCTATCAGAATTATAAAGAACAAACACAGTCCCTCTCTTCAACTGGTCCATCCATCTTCTCCTGTCTTTGGTCATCAGTGCTTCTGGTTCTATAGTTTTGGTCTTCAACTGGGATTGATACCATTGGTCTCTTGGTTCTCAGCCTTTACACTTAAACTAGAACTCAATGGGACCAGGGCCCTGGCTAGCAAACTGTAGATCATGGGATGTAGCTTCTCTAAGCATAGGGAGTTAATTTCTCATGGTAAAACTATCTAAACCTCTATTTCTATATCGATCTAGTTATCTATTTCCTATCAGTTATTTTTCTCTGGAGAACCATGGTCATACAAAATATATAATTTCAGTTCAATGATAAAAAATGATAGAGGAGTCAGAAACAATTTTATTTTGCACAACTGGGGATTGAACTCAGTCAGGCTCTTGCACTTGCCAGGGAAGTGAGCCATCTTCTTGGCCCCTCAGAAACAAGTGGAAATGTTCCGCATCAATATTTTCTCTTTTAAAGTGCCAACAAAAGTTTCACACTTTTTGCTAGAATAAATTATAAGACAAAGATTCAAATATTCAAAATATTATAAAAACAATATGCCTCTAGATTTTGCAAAACTAAATTGATATTAAAGAATAATCAAGCAAAATAAAGTAGGCTAGTTGAAACATACAACTTAAAAAATCCAACAAGCAATATTGAGTCATGAAGAAATCCTAACTGAACTATAAGAAAATTAAATTAATAATCACAAACTTTCCAAAAAATGATAACTTTTTTTCCCAGAACTGGGGATTGAACTGAGGCCTTTGTGCTTGCCAAGTAAGTGCTTATATCTACTAAGCCATCTCAATGGCCCCACAAAATGATAACCTTAAGGCAAGCAATTCACCAATAAATTCTGGAGATTATTTCCTGAAAAGTGAATACTAGTCCTCCTCAAACTCTCACAAAAGCTTGAAAATTCCAAACCGTTCCATAAAGTCATTGTTTTGTTAATGTCTAAGCCAGAAAACCATGCTGTAAGAAAACTACAGACAAATATCCCTGATGCATATTGATTAAAACTGCTAGAAAAAAGTCCATAAAATATTTGAATGATGTTATGGCTTGCGTTCTCTAAAACTGATTTTGAAATTTAATTTCAATTCTCAGATATTAAGAGGTTCAAACCATTGAAAATTTAAGAGATAATCACTTACCTGCTTTCATAAATTATTTAATCCATTCATGAGTCAGATTAATTAATTAAAAGCCTAATTGTTTATTTTGAGAGTGAGATTCCTATTAAAAGACTTTTTCTGCTTCACGCGTATGCCCTGTTTCAACCCCAGTTTCATTTTGAAACTGTTCTACCAAAAAAAGCTATCATTGACTCCCTTTAATCTTTGACCAAATTTATGAAAAATTAGTCAATTCTCTTATGACTTGATCTGTATATTGTTAGCGTCAGACAAATGGAAATACACACTCCAATCAACAGATGTGGATGAAATGCAAGGATGTTTCAAAATGCAAATAAATATATTATCTTGACAAAATGAGCCATTTTATGATGAAAAACATTCAACAGCTAGGATCAGAAGGAAACAAAAAACAATATGTATAAGAAACTCACAGCTAATTTTATAAGTGTGATTCTAGATAATGTTTTCTCTTATAAGGGGAGGACACCTACCCTCAACTGTTTCTGTTTAACAGAGTACTAGAAGTCATAAATAAGTTAAGAAAAAGAAGAGAAAGGCTTCCTACTTGGAAAAGAAAAAGTAAAATTAATTCTGTTTTTAGAAGACACTATCTATAGTGTAATATACTCAAACCCTCCAGGAATAAATTCTTAGAAACAATAAATTCAACAATTTTGAAGATACAAGAGCAACACACAGATCATCAATTTTACTTGTTAACACTACGAACAAAAAATTTGAACATGAAAATAGAGAAAGAATTCTACTTTCAATTTTAGCAAAGAAAAAAAATTCTTAGGAATAAATTGAACCAATAAAGGAAAAGATGTGTATACTGAAAATTATATAATGTTACTGAAATAAAACACAAGTGAAAATTTATAAACATTTGTAGAT
>PVKA01014377.1:0-52600 GCA_004027165.1 Ctenomys sociabilis
CCCCTTCTCTTTGTCATTTTGTATAGCACTGATCTTTGACCTTTGGTGTAGAGCTTTGGTGCAGCTATAACCTTAGCTTGTTATGAGATTCGGGTGCCAGTCTATTAAGTTTGAGATTTTCCAGGTATGCCTATCCTGGGTCTAGCTGTTGTGTTCAGTTCCTTTTTTGCTGCAGCTCCTTTGGTTCCGCTATGTTGGTGCCCGGGGTCAGCTCTCCTGTGTCAGGCAGGGCGTTCCCCAGGTGGGTGGGCCTGGGCGTTGGTGGGTTTTCTGGGCTCACAAAAGGATAGTGGATGATCTATTTCACTGAGTAGGCTGTACTGAGCCGACCAGCTTGTGCTGGGTCCGGGTCTACAGGCCGTAACCCAAGAAGGCTGGGAAAGGTCCCTCTGGTGCAGTGGGCCTGGAGCCCTCACTCATAGGCCAGGCTGTGCTGGGTTTCGGTCTGTAGCGTGGGACTGTGGATTGCTGAGAAATGTCCCTCCGGTGTGGCAGGCTAGGAGTTCTCACTCCAGGCTGACCTGCACTGGGTCTGGGGCTGTGGGGTGGGACCAGTAATCACCTGGAAGTGTTTCTCTGGCACAGTGTGCCTGGAGCTGTCACCCGACCACGGGAGGTGACAGGCATCTTAATCCCTGGGAAATGTATCTCAGGCACGACGGGCCTGAGGTTCTACACTCACTGACCTTTGATGCCCAGAGAATCAGGGAAATCACCACTCAATCAGTGGGCTTTAGGTCAGGGGATCCGGGGAGGTGTTGGTGAGTGGGTCCTGAGGTTTCAGGCCAGTCACTGGCTTGGAGGGGTTGGGGACAGGGATCCGCGAAGCGCATGTGGGAAGAAGCCAAAGGCTCTCCCTGAGACTCACCACACTCTCACTGATCTGGGACGCCTGGTGAGTCCTGTAAATTCGCTCTCGCTGGGAGAGCTTGGCGCGGGATCCAGGAGGCCGCTGGAGTCAGCCACTGTCTCAGGCTGGTCTCAGGGGCTGGGTGGGCGTGGGCGGGATGGAGCAAGATGGCGGAGTTGGCCGCACTGTCTCTGGCAGATCTCAGGTGCTGGGAGGGGCGGGCGGGATGGATCAGGATGGTAGAGTCGGCCGTGCTGTCTCTGGCCGGTCTCAGAGGCTGGGCGGGCATGGGTGGGATGGAGCAAGATCTCCATTAAATTCTTAATAAGTTACATTCTTTGTTAAAATTTTAAAAGAGCATTTTTCTGAGTACTTTAGATTGCATCAGAATCTTTGAGAGGTTACTGAGCATATAAAAGTTAAGAATAAGCCAGGAATGCCAGGCGTGGTGGCACATACCTGTAATCCCAGCACTCGGGAGGCTAAGGCAGGAGGATTGTTGTGAGTTCGAGACCAGCCTGAGCTACAAAGTGAGTTTAAGGCCAGCCTGAACTGCATAGTGAGACCCTGTCACAAAAAGTCAAAAAAAAAAAAAAAAAAAAAAAAAAAAAAAAAAAAAAAAAAAAAAAAAAAAAAAAAAAAAAAAAAAAAAAAAAAAGAATAAGCCAAGAATGGTGGTACACACCTATAATCTCAGCATTTGGAGAAACTGAGGTGAAAGGATCACAAGTTGGAGCCCCACATACTCAACTTAGTGAGTTAGAGAGACCCTGTCTCAAAGATCTTGAGATATAGCTTAGTACAAAGGTCCTGGATTCAGTCTCTAGTACCACTTCCCTGAAATAAAGAATAATGGTAGTTGTAAAAAATATTGAGGATCTTTAAAAGCTTGAAGTAACGGAATCTTCACATATATGTCATGAAAGAGAAATTTTAAAAATTTCTGTTTTACAATATAATAATTACAAGCTTATATATAATGAAATTACTATAAACAAGGTTAAAAGATGTGACATACTGAAACATATTTGGAATATGTTGGCAAATGTCTCTGAATAGAGGGAGAAATAAGTTCAGCATAATGATTTTGGCACGAGGAGGGGCCTTGGGAGCACTGTGGTCGGTTGGGTTCATGTTGTTATAGCTGGAGGACAGTGGGACAACAGAAGCACATGCATGCAGTTTGACCCAGCTGTTCAACTTCTACTGTATGTCCCGAGCAGGTTTACACAGTTGTGAAAGAGAGATGCACAGAATTAGTTGTTGGAGGAAAAAACTAGGATACTTGTTATTAAATAATGAGAGACTTTGTATATGGAACACTATCCATTAAAATGATACGGTAGTTCATCATTTTTAATTAGAAAATATCCATGATGTATTACTAAGCTAAAGCAATTCTGATAGAGCTTCTTACCAGTGTTTTTTTTCAGTAATTTTAATTTATATTTTAGAATTTTGTTGTGTAGTTTCATTCTGAAAAGCAAAAAAAGTATCTAAAACATGTCTACCCCTACTAACCTAATATTGCAGCATCCTTTATTTAAAAAAAAATTATTTTTTGTCATGCATTAGTTGTACATATTAGTGGGATACAGTGTGATATTTCAGCAGATGCATACAGTTTGCCCTGATCACATCTTGAAGACTGGACATTGGTTTTATAGAGCATTTATTAAGTTCAGCTGTGTATATCATGTGACCCAAGGTTACATGATGTCTGAGGAGTGTCCTTGTTCTCAAGAGTCTTAAAGTCTAAAATAATTCTAAGAGAATCATTATCAAAACATTTGTGGTATGGAATATGTAAGTGCCTCTTGAGGGGAGGTTTGGCATGTGTCTTTGTATTTATCATTTATCTTCAGTATTTACTCAGATATATGGTGGGTGCTTCACACACTAGGAAGAATTTTGGCCCCCATTTGTAGGCTTCTGGTGCCATTTAACTGAGCATTATTACCAGTCAAGGCACTTGTATTTGAAAGGAATTAGTAGCTACATTCACTGGCACTTCCTTTGATGTCCTAAAATCCCACACTTCACATCTGATAGCATGGCCACTTCCACATGGCAGTGCTGGACAGAAAATTAGAGAATATATGTTCTGGGAGAAAAGGTCACTTACTAACTTTGCAAATAAAATTAATGCTTAATCATTCCTTTAGACCTGTTTTTCTGATAGTAGATATTTTCCTCTAGTGGTAGTATTTTATTTTGTAACAGTGGAAAATGTGAAAACTAGAAAAACTTAGTTTTTGAAAATTTTTTTGGTTCTCATTTAACATTGTAACATTTTACATTGTCCTAATTTTCTTTAGCCTCTGAGACTGAAAACATATCTGTAACACTTTTGGGCTGATGTGCTTATAGTCTTAAAAATCAGGGTAGGTGTAAAGGAAATCGGTGTGGATTCTGCTTCATTCTGTCAGCCATTTATAAGTATGTGTTGTGCCTAAGGATGTGTGCTAAGGGAGGAATACTGTCAGGTCTTTTATGCCACTTGAAAAATTAGAAATGTCTCATATGTAATTTACTTTTATAGAATTAAATTATCTATAGTCTAAAATCTAGAATATGTATTGCACATAAGAACATGTGTTAAGATGTGATTGAATGTTAGTTTACTTCTAAAAAGAATGGAACAGCCCCTTTGTGTTTAAGAGAGAAGACCAAAAGAAATATAAAAGGCAACACTTTTGAGGGTTCTTGCCAGGTGCCTAGGGAATGTTCAGGGCACATTGTGGTTCCAGATCATGAATTTAGAGTGAAAAGTTCAATAAAGTTGTGGGGTTTTCGCTCCCTCTGGGCTTGCATATATGAACATTGTGGCTTTGCCAAGTGAGTAGCTCCTCCATAGGCAGGGCAGAGAGTTCAAAGTATGTGGAAGGGAGTAGTGTGACAGTTGACTATGGGACTTATACTGAAGAGATGAGGCCAGATATGAAGAAGACGGGAACAGTGGAGAATGATAAATTGTGGGTCACAGGTCTCACTGGGGTCCAAGATATTCTGAAGTTGAGGTACAAAAGGTAGAGAAGAACAGGAAATGAAAGTAATAAGGAAAAATTTGAGTTAACTCATAGACTGATATATGATCTTGGACTTGAGGTTGAGGACAAGGACAGAGAGCTGTAATATAAAAAAAAAATCATTTGTGTGGATGCCGAGAAGCAGCAGAGTGACAAGGAGCCAGGAACAAAGGACTTTCCAGAATGAGGGGGAGTAGGTAATATAGACTGATTTTACGTGATTCAGCACTCAGAATTTTATGTAAGAGGATGGGAGGAATAATGGTCTAAATGTACTAAAAAGAGGTGATATAGACACCCACTCTACTTCAAAGCCCCAAAGTTCAGGGAATATAGAGAGAAAATAGTCACCACTTAGTAGGCTGAGTGAGGGTGGTAAGCAGTGTCCTCAGAGAAAAGCCAGGATTCTGTCAGAATAGGAAAATGGAGGGAGCATTCCAAGAAGCAGCCCCAGGCACAGGGCAGAGCTCGAGAAGCTTTAGGCTCTCAGTGACAGCAAGCATGCCACCACTTCATGATTGCCATGGGTTCACCTCTACAGGCATGGGAGGTCTTGCTGATGACTGGGAAGAGTTGCAGAGAGAACAGCTGATGGCCCTAGGCTTCTCCCTGAGTGTGCTGTTCTTAGGCATGAGAGCTGTGATGGGCTCAGTCTAGGTATTCCCAGCGGTTTAAGTAGGGTAAAGAGCATCATCCAGCATTTGGGGTCTCCAGGTGAACTGCCTGGGGGGAGTGTGTAGGGCTCCTGCTTAACACCAGCCAGGGGAGGACTCATCTTAATTTCAAGTACTCATAGCTTATTTTCACCTTGCCCAGGGAATTTTACAAAGCAGCAGAGGACATGGAAAGCTCCTGCTCTCTACAGCTTTGTGGATGAGGTGAGATGAGATGAGATGAAAGGAGATACACAACACCACCACACTACATTATGTATTTCACTGCCTGGAGAGCATCCCCTTTGACTCTGTCATATCTGTGCTGATTACTCTTGCCTGATGAAGAGACCTTTCTGTCTTGCTTCTTTCCATCTTTCTTGCATGCCTGTATTTCTTGTGTCTGGAAAGAGGTAAGCTGCAGTGGATGCCAGCCTGCAAGCTGAGCATGCCTGGTGGTACCTTATAGGATGGTGGTGGTGAACCGGTGGGGTGCATCTTATTGTATTTTTCCTTTAAAACAAAAGGCATTAAGTTTTTTCTAATTTAACCTCAGTATTCAGGTATATTTGCAGTATTGGCACTGTGCAGCAACTTAGTGGGTTCTGAGTTGCAGTTTGGACACTTGGTTTCTACAAGGTTCACCATCACTTCTGTAAGATATCCATACTCAAGGTACTGTCTGTGGAAGGTATTTTATCTAAAACGAGACATCACTCCTGCCAACCTAAAATCCATTCAGTTTTCTTTTTTACTCAATTTAGGAGACATTCTGTAGTACAAGTCAAAAAGAAACTAAACATATAAAATGACCTGTATGTGATCTACTTTGGGGAAACTAGTTTATGTTTAAGTCTTTCTGAGCACTGCATTTACAATTCAGAAAGAAGTCCTCCCTGGCTTCCTGTGGATAGATGCTGCTGTCCGTACTCTTTATTATAGTCTAGTTGATCCAAATGCTCTTATAAATGAAGAGATTCAGGATTTACCATTGGTCCTAACTTTAATTCCTCTTTCAGGAATCCTGTTTTTTTCACAGACATACATATGGAAATGTCACTTTAGGAAACACGTGAGTTGTTATAACCATTCATCTTCAAAGGTGTATGTAAGGGTAGAAATGGAAGAGATGGAGTGAAGTAGAAGTGGTGTTGATGAAATCATGTTCTTTAAGTTGGTCTTTACGTTTTAAGGCTGCCCTAGGAGACCACCTATACAATATATAAATAATAAACATAGCCAAAGTCAGTTGACTGGAGTTTTTCCAAGCCACTACATTGTGCTGACACTTTCTCCCAGGTGTGAAATAGTCATGATTATTGTGGAATCTCTTGGAAGACCTGGAAGTCCTGAAACAGCAAAATGAAATCAGATCCTTTCCAAGTGGTAAATTCTAGAAGACAGGGCCAAGCCTTTGCCTTCTACAGTGACTTTAGAGGTGATCTCACACTTTGGAGTGTCCTCAATGACAAGCTCCAGTGATGTGATCCCTGAATATGGATCTATATATCTATATATTTATATCTATATTTATATTTATATCTGTATATTTACATTTATATATGAATGACAGTTAATTCAATATATGCAGAAAGTGAATTAAATTGTCATTGCATTTACTCTGGTATGTTCTATGGAATCTGGAAGTTATTGTTGTGTACAAGAAGATACAGAAATAGACCTGTTTAAAAGAAAATGAAATAGACCTGAAGATACCCCCTGGCATGGTAGTGCGCAGAAAGACTTCCTCATTCGTGTCTGACTCAGTTTTCAGTTAACTGGAGTATTGCACTTCTTAGCACTTGGTAGGGAAGTGGATTTTATTGTATATGTGATTGCATACACAGTTTTTAATATTTTCCCTTATAGAAAAAGCAACCAAATTTGCCTTAGGAAATCATAAAATCATAGTACTCTGGAAGGAGAATGTGGTATTTTATATGTGTCTGGTAGTTTAAACCTAATCTCTGTCTCTGACTAATTTTGGTATTGTTCAGTTCCAGTTGGTGCAGAAGAAACCAAATTTTTTCATGCTCCAGACATAATAGGCCTTTTCTTTCTGGAAAAAAATAAAAATACATCAACATAAGATACATGTTTCTTAATGAAACTTATGAGCTACTTTTTATTGGTAGCTCCTTGGCCTTGTCTTTGAGCAAGCTGTATCATTTATGATAGGGTCAAATTTTTTAAATTAAAAAACAGTTGCACAATAAGTATTTGTACCTAACATTTTAGGAATAAAATACCATTTTTAAATGAAATTGCAATACTAGCAGAAGCCTATTTTTACATAGTTCTACTGTTCTCAAGGTTTAAAGTGGGTGGGATCACACATCAGAATTTTTCATGTAATTGTGGGATTGTTCATGTTTGGCAACCAAATATGAACTGTTCTGGAGGTTATTCTGTAATAGGTAAATGGGCTTTGTAAGGTCAGTGTAAGGATTAAAAATAACCATGAAAACTAAGTACAGTTTCTTCTCCTTGCTCCATTAGTGTCTTATTCATACTCTTTTTGCCAGTGAGTCACAGTATCTGACACCTGCAGTTTTATTTTGGTTTATTTTCACTCACATTTCAGCTAGCTCCACATGGGACAGTGTGGCAGAAGGGCATGTGGAAGAGAGCTGCATGTGGCACAGTGGACAGGAAGCAGAATGAGTGTGCAGAGCGGGTCGCGTCCCTCATGTGCAACCTCTCGCAAGCAGCACTTGCCACCAGCAAGGTCTAAACTCATCAGTGGACTAATGCATTAATGAGTAGTGATCTGATCACCTTTCAAACACCCACATATGTGCACATGAGGCTTTTGAGGCACATATATATATATATATATATATATATATATATATATATATATATATATATATATCATAACACTTAATTTCATGCATTCTTACATTCCAAATATTTTACCATATTCATCAGCCTGAAAATGATACTCTTCACTGGATTCCCATTGATTTTCTTAAACTCATTTTTCCTGTACAATAAGGACTTTCCTGGAGCTTGAAATTTAATTGATGGTATATAGGCGAACCACAAAGTTCATTGCTGCCTAGGTCAATCCCTAATGTTTTAGGTATCTGAGTAGGATATGATCTCTTAATTCTGTTTTGTTTGATGTTATTATTCCTAATGTGTACCTCACTCAGTTTATACCATTCTACTGTTAGGGTGATTCACAGAGATACATAAAATGTAACAGCTTAAAATTTAAGAGTGAAAGGAACAAAAATGAGAAAAGGTGGTAAGGTCATAAAAATAAAATGTAAATGAAACTGAAAATTATGGACTGTCGGGACTTAATATTCTTGCTCTTGAGGGAGCATTCATGAAGTTTGGGGTTTCATAGTAGCCATTTCAAAGAGCTTTCTATTCCTTTATTCAGTGTCCATAGTATAAGAGCAAACTATTTAATGCACCCTCTTACTTCGTTTGATCAGTGTTTGTTAATCTTTAAAGAGTTACTTGGTCATACATAGATAAGTAGTTATAATATGCCTAATGCCTAACTTAAAAATAAGCAGAAAATGTGCATATTATTTTATTATCTTTGTTTCTTGAACTCAACATTGTTTCAGATTTATCTATGTTGCAGTTTGCTCCAACATCATACCCTCTTAAGAAGCATTAGTGTTAGCAGTATTATATTTTTTTCTGGGACATGTCTCCCTTGTACGTGTCTTTCATAGGTATACATATGAGACTTTCTTAGGAACTATAATTATCAGATCATTGTGCTTATAAGGACTGCACACATTCAGCTTTACTAGATAATGCCAAATTGTTTTTCAAAATGATATTACTTTACATTTCTACTAGTATAGTGGTAGATCTTGTGTTTTCTATCCCTATCATATTTGGTATTGTAATTTTTTAATGTTCACACATGTAGTGGGTGACTGATGGGATTTTTTTTTTTTTTTTGTGGAACCAAGGATTGAACTCAGGCCCCTGTACTTGCCAGGCAAGCACTTATTCCACTGAGCCATCTCCCTGGCCCCAAAAACAGAACAACCCTTGACCTTTTCTTTTTTGGTGAAACCAGGGATTGAAGTCAGGCCCTTGCACTTGCCAGGGAAGCACTTATTTCGCTGAGCCATCTCCCCAGCCCCCTAACTGATGAATTCTTTACAAAAGATATTGCAAGGTCAGAAGTCCTGGCAACAGAAGTGAATTTTCTGTTCTTCTCATCCAATGAATACTTCTTGCCAGGTTTGTTCTTATCCCTGAAGTCTTTCTTTTTGATTTTTATCCAAAGAGTGACTATATCTTGCCTGCTTCAACTCTGGGCATGTTCATCTACTACTAGCTATTTAGATTGAAAATTCAGGACATGTGTACAACTAATTCAGCTCACAAATTTATGTCATTTTGCACTGAAACAAAAAAGCCCTAAAATTGATATAGAACTGTACACACACACACACACACACACACACACAAACCAAAACCACCTAAGCAGCCAAAGCAATCTTGAGCAAAAGAGAGAAAAGCTAAAAGTGTCACTGTCACGTTACCTGGCTTTAAAATATACCATAAAGATATAGTCATCAAAATACAGTTCTGGAATGAAAAAAATAGAAAGTGTCAAATGGAATAAACATGGAAGTCCAGATATGAGTCTGTTTATCTTGCTAAATTTATTTTGAGAATCAAAGATGATAAAAACACATGCTGGGAAAAGGGCAATCATCTCAGTAAATGGAGTTGGGAAAGCTTGACAGCCACATGTTGAAGAATAAAATTAGACCTAAATCTAACATGGTATATTCAAATAATAGCTTGAAATACATTAGACTAAGAGCAGAGACTTTTAAAGTACAAGAAGACCGCTTAGATCAAAAAAACTATTCACCATTGGCCTGGACAATGATTTTTTATTTGACCTGAAAGATCATGTAGCAAAGCAAAAAGACACCAATTGCCATTAAATTAAAAAGCTATACACAACAAAGGAAACATCAGAGTGAAGAGACCACACATAGACTAAAATGTTTTATTACAGTATACCTAGTAAGATGTTGATATTTAAAATACTTGAATAGTCATTTCTCAAAAGACACATGAAAAGCAATAGATATATGAAAACTGGTCAGCGTTACTAATCATTAGGGAAATGAAAATTAAAGCCACAATAAAATGTCACACCTGTCAGAAAGGTTGTTATCAAAAAGATGAAAGATGAGTATTGGTAAGGATATGGAGAAAAGGGAACCCTTGAACACTGTTGGTAGAAATGCAATCAGTGTAGCCGTGAATGGAAAACTAAATAGAGGTTGCTCAGCACCTAGAAACAGAACTGTCATGTGATCCAGTAATCCCACAGCTTGGTATACTGAAGATTTGAAAATGTGTCTGAATGCCTGTTTTAATTACAACATTATTTTTAATAGCAAAACTAGAGAATCAGTGTCAGTGTCCATTAACAGATGAATGGATAAAGAATTGTGGTGTATATATGTACACAGTGGAATGCAATCTTGTTATAAAAGGAAGGAAATTCTGGTAATATTTGCAGTGCCATGGGTGAAGCTAAAGGGCATTATGCTTAGTGAAATAAGGTACAAATAAAAACTAAATGATCTCACTTATAGAAAGTCTAAAACAATGGAAGTCATAGAAGTAGAGAGTATAATGGTGAGGCAGTAGAAGGAATGGGAAATTCGGTCATTCCACACAGTATATGTATCTCATATCACTGGGTATCCATTATTATGTACAATTGTATTTTCTCAAAACTATTTTAAATAATTTAGAACACATTTCCAAATATCTTCAGTTACAGATTTCTCAACTCCATACAACAATTGAATTATTACTGGACAGTACACCTGGTGTTTGTGCAAAATCATGGACTTTTCTTTCAGAGAGTTTTGTCTTCTAGAAAGATGAGGGCCAAGAGGTCTGTAACAAAATAAGTTAAAATGCTATGAGGGAAACACAAGGTGCTGAGGTGCTGAAGCATGTGGAAATGTTCAAGAAGGCTTTTCAGACAAAAGAAGTAAGGCAGGACTGGGGAAGGGAGTTAGCTGTGACTGATTATATGTGAGCTGATTTGTGGGGAGGTAGGAAGGCAATGAAGAAAGAGGACAAGGAGGGCAAGGAACTGGAGGTGGGGTAAAACCCAGAATGTGTGGGAGTTATGCGAAGGCAGTTATGGCTGGGAAGGAGATTGTAGTTTGCAGACACGAAGTTGAGATTAAGAGAGATCTTCTAGGTTGAGTAAGGAGTAGAGATTTATGCTTAAGTACAGCAGAAAGCTGATGAAAGGTTTGAAATGGGGAATAGGGAGCAAGAGTGACCAGATCCAGAAGTTTGACCATGAAATTTGCTGATATCTAAAGAAAAGACTGAGAGGGAGTAAGTGCATTTAAAAATTTCATAAACTTGTGAACATTAAGACAGGGGACCTGGTACTTGATACAAGGTATCGTCCTTATCCTACAGAAGTTCACATTCATTCAGGGCTGTAAAACACAAGGAAAAGATGGTATAATTGAATGTAAGCTGTACAAAGAAAACATCAATGAATTAGAAGTTTGAAGGGGGATGGAATGCTGTGGATAGGAACAGTCAGAAAAGGGGCAGCTGGCAGAGGCTTCTTGGACCTGGAAAAATTAGTAGAAGTAGCAGGGAATTGGGAAGGCATCCCTAGGAACACAAAATGATCTCCCCCCGCCCCCCGCCAGTTTGGAGAGAAGAGGTGAGCTGGAAGATGAATAGAGAAGGAAGGAAACTCGTCAGATTGGGAAAGCCCTTGAATGACTTCTCCCCAAAGATAGCTCTATTGGTAGTGTATGTAGACATATCTGGAGCCAATGGCTGTGGTTTAGATTTCACTTGGGTTATAATTTCTTTATAAACAGCACCGTTATATGTGACTACAGATTACTTTGTTGGCCCTGCATTAATATCTTCTAAGTTTGTCTCTACTGTTACTTGGTTTAGCTTGAACATTGGGGTCTTAAATGAAAGAAAGAGCTTCTTTTTAAATAACCTAAGATACCTAGATAAATATATATCTAACTAGTAAAATAAGGGCACTTAACCTTACACTCTCAGTATTACTTTACTTTAGCAATGCATGAAGGAAATAGTTGAGGCCATGTGCACCTGGAGGATTTATTTATTTAGATTGATTAGAATTGAGTCAGGCAGTTTCTCAGTGTCCTGCAGAAATAAAAGTCCATTTCAGTGCAAATCTTACTGGCAGTACTAACCCTTTCCTCTGTATATCATCTTTTATTGATGCCTAGACTCCTCCGTAGGCCTCACCTTATGGTGGAAGCAATGACAGGATGCTGCATCCTGGATTCATTTCCTTTTGGCTTTCACTTTAGCACAGCATCCCGAATCCTGAGTGGTACATTGTCTACCTGGTGTTGCCTGTATGGTCGAAGTGCAACTATGTAATTGACTTACCTCACTCTCATGCTCTGAAGAATGTGACATCATTCACTCCCTTGCATGTATTTTCACAGCATCCTGTGTGTGTGCGTTTTCTTTGCTATTTGTTGATCATACTAATGTACTATATTGCACCATTTCTTAAGAAGCCTATGATATTGAAAGAAAAGGGTTACAGAGGAGTGAAAGGAGCTCAGGCTACAGATCAGAAAAGGCTTTGGCATTAAGCAGCTCAAACTTGGCAGCTTCAGGGATGCAGTTATTCTGCTGCTGCTGCCCCGTTTCTCCTGTTCTGAGGACAGTAAGGTGGAAAAGCTGAAGAAATTAAAGTCGGATTTTCCTCTGGTAAAGGCTCAGAATCCTCATGGAATTTCTGAGCAAGTGCTATGAATACAACTATGAGGCAAACACATAATGAACTCTGAAGAATATTAAGAGAACGTGATTTGAATCTCATTATAACATTTTATTGCGTGGACTTATTCTCAGTAATCAAGCCCTGTCCATGTCCTGATAGCCATCCCAAAAAAAAAAGCATTTTGTTGATCTGAGTACAATGGAGTCTTTGTAGTAAATGCTTTCTCTATTCCTGTTCATTTAGTAACCACTTGCCATTAGAAATGAACTGTGTTCTGAGCTGGTGATGGGCACAGGAGAGCCAGGCTACTGCAGCAACTCTGGATGTTCTGTTCCTTCTGTGTTTTCTTCTTAATTCAACATTTATTGCCCTCAGGAAACTCATGCTGAAGAGATGGGAGTACTAGAGAACCAGCTGATGCAGGTCTGATCTCCTTGAAGGTAGGAACTCAAGAATTCTTTTGGTCCTTCCTTTGTGTTACCAGTTCATATACAGTGCCTAGTGTGCTGCAGATGTTCAGTAGAAATTTGCTTTTGTTGTTGTTTGGAGTCAGTTTAAAAATTTTCAGTAAATTGCAGTATAATGTGGAGAACACCCACATGCCTTTTATTCAATATGTTAGTTTACCAAAGTACCACAGATGGGGTGGTTTCAGCAATAGACATTTATTTTGTCATAATTCTAGAGGTTGATCTGAGCTCAGGTGCTGACAGAGGGGGTTTCTTCTGAGAAAGCTTCTTCTTGGCTTGTAGGTGCTGTCTCTAATTGCCTCAGTAGTCTTCCCTCCATTTGTCTGTGTTCAGATTTCTTCTTTTTATGATGCCAGTTGTATTGGTCCAGGGCAGAGGGAGCAAACCTTCTGGAGACTGAGTGCTCAAATTGCAACCGAAAACCCACTTGTTTATTGCTCAGTGCCAGCACTGTGATTAAACCTGAATACTGGAGTTTTAGTTTAGGAAAAACACCAACTCATTAACATATTTCATTTTAAAATAAAAATACTATGACATGTGTGCCATGACCTCATATTAACCTAATTACTTCTTTAAAGATTCATCTCCATATGTAGGCACACTCTGAGTTCCTGGGGGTTAACACTTAAACACAAGTATTTGGGGAGGAGAGACTCAATTCAGCCCTGATTTACTTCTTAACAACTTATATCATTTGTATGATAATTAGTGATATTGAGCAGCTTTTCATGTTTTTGGCCACTGTATATCATATGTATACAAATACCTATTCAAATTCTTTGCCCATTTTTAAAAATTGGGTTGAATTTTTGTTGTGAAGTTGTAAGAACTTTTTATAGTATATGTTCTGAATATTAGCCCCTTATTATATATATAACTTGCAAATATTGCCTTCCATTCTCTCAGTGCTTTTTTCACTGATTTTGGTCTTTAGTGTATTAGATTTTTAACATTTGATATGCCCCATTTGTCTGTTTTTGCTTTTGCTGCTTCTTCTTTTCAAGTGGTATCCAAGAAATCATTGCCAAACCCAGTGTTGTGACGTCTTTCCCTTGTTTTCTTCTAGGAATTTTATAGTTCTAGATCTCTAATCAATTTTAAGTTGATTTTTGTATTTGGTACAAGATAATCATTTTATTTTATTTTTTGTGTCTTAGTATCCATGTTTTCGAACACCATTTGTTGAAGAGACCATCCTTTCCCCATTGAATGAGCTTTGTACCACTTTCTAGACGTCCTTTAGCTATAACAGAAGGACATATTTTTGGATTCTCTTATCTATTCCAGTGTAAACACATGCTTTCTGAGCCTAGCAAACCATTAGGAAAGTCTGGGTGACTTTTAGGAAAGGGACCCCCTGCAAATGGCCTTTAAAGATGCAGTCTGTCCTATTTCCACAGATTACTTGTCCACTGCATCCACGGGGGATTGCTTCCAGGGCACCACCCCTTCCCCACCCCACGTCCCATACACCAGATCTGCAGATGCTCCAGTCCTTTGTAAAAAAAAAAATATATATATATATAAATTTGCACCTAACCTATACATGTCCTTTAAATCATCGCTAGATTACTTGTGATATCTAATTCTACGTAAATGCTGTGCAAGTACTTATTCATGCTGTATTGTTTAGGGAAGAATGGCAAGAAAAATGTGTATGTATTTAGTGTAATTTTTTAGGTACATTTTTGAAAGAGATTTTAAAGATTGGCAGATATTTTAAAATTTGGATCAACCTACTGGTGCAGAACTCACTGATACAGAGAACCAGCTGTGCTTTTTTTGTAAATAGACTTCCTTTTTTTTAAAAAAAAAAAGTAGTTCCACTGAGATATAATTCTCATACAATACAATTCGCCTTTTTAAAATGTATAATTCAGTGGTTTTTAGGGTACACAGGGGTTTGTACAATTTTCACCACCATCTATTTTCAGAACCAGCATAACTATTATGCCTTGTTCCCTATCCCTAATTTGTATCAAACTCTGATCTTTCTGTGTTCCATGACTTGCCTAGTCTCAGTGTTTCATGTAAATAGAGTCATTTGATATTGGCCTTTGGTGTGTGGCTCAAAGCATCTTCATATTTAGGTAATATGTATCAATACTTTATCCCTATTTATTCACTTAATTAAACTGGTAGGTAAACACTGGTATTTATTGTACGTGCCCTGTGATGTTTGGAAACATGTAATCATTGTGGAGTAGTGACATCAAGCTAATTAATGTTTGCATTACCTCATGGATTTAGTATTTGTTTGTGCCAAGAATACTTAAAATGTACCCAGCAATTTTAAAGTACATATTGCATTGTTATTATAGTGCTGTGGTTAGTCTGTGACTGACAGTCCTCTTGAACTTTTCCTCTTGTCTAACTGAAGGTTACATCATTTATCCAAATAGACGTTTCCCAAGGGTACACCCCTCTCGGTCCACACTAGCCTCTGGTAGCCACCATTCTACTCTTTGCTTCTATGCCTTTGACGAGAGGCTCCATGTGAGTGATATTGTGTGGCTATCTTTTATGGGTCTTGCTTAATTCACAACATAAGTCTTTTAAGTTTGTCCACTTTGTTTCAAATTAAAGAATTGTTTCACTTGTTAAGTCTGAGTATTTGTGTGTGTGTGTGCGCACGCGCGCGTGCGTGTGTGTGTGTGTGTGTGTGTATTACATTTTCCTTATGCATTCATCTATTGATGAACGCTTGGCTATTGCATATCTTGGCTGTTGTCAGTCACGCTGCAATGACTTTGGGAGACAGACATATCAGTATCATTTCTTGTAGCTACAGATGCCAGGATGTAAGATTGCTGAATCATGTAGTACTTTTATTTTTAATTTTTGGTGTAACCTCCATTGTGTTTTCCATAATGGCCCTACTAATTTATGCTCCCACCAACAATATTCAGAAATTCCCTTTTCTCTATACCTTCACTAGCACTTGACTTTCATCTGCTTGATATTAGCCATTCCAGCAGATATATGATTGTGTTTTTGATCTGCATTTCTCTGGTAACTACTGATGTTCAATGTAGTTTCATGTACCTTTTGACTATTAGTTTATCTGTGAGGAATGTCTGTTCAGGTTGTCTATTTTTAAATTGATTTCCTGGGCTGGCAAGATAGCTCAGCAGACTAAGTGCCTGCTTAGGCAAGCTCAGGGACCTGGCTTCGATCCCCAGCCCCACTCCTGGGTGTGCTAAGTGGGCCACTGAGACCAGGAGTGGTGGCACATGCCTATAATCCCAGCACTGGGGTGGCTGAAAACAGGAAGAATCACTGAGTGAGCTATGAGTCTGAGCTGCATAGTGAGACCCTGTACCAAATACATAAAAAGTAAATAAATAAATGGATTTCCTTCTCTTTATTATCTGAGATTTATAGAGATTAATTATCTTATCTGAAATTATATAATTAAAAAGTGGTAGAGCTGGGGTTTCAAGTTCCACATACCAAGTTGAGCCATTTTGTTTTAAATCAAAAGTATAGAAAGTTGAGTTATCCTTGTTCTTTTGTACATGACATGTTACCAGCACTGCTTGTGCTGGGCCCCCTCCTCTTATATGTATTTATATGTTTATTTTATCCTTATACTTCATTTTTATTACTTTTTTCCACAGGCAAACATTTGAATTTATCTAATGCATATTTTATATGCATGCTATCACGAAATTATATTTTATATTTGTGCATAATAACAAGTCTTTAATTAGTGTATGTTTGTGATACATAATAGTTACATTTGTTTTGGGGAGCTGGTGCATCCATGCCATTTTTTTTTTATTAATTTTGATCCTGGGGCTGGGGAGATGGCTCAGTAGAATAAGTGCTTGCCTGGCAAGCATAAGGGCCTGAATTCAATCCCAGTTCCACCAAAAAAAAAAAAAAAGGATCAATTTTTGATCCCTTCCCTCTTTCATAATGAATCTAGTGTCATTCTTTTCTTCCCTTAGCCCTGTGGTTTTAGGATCCTTTCATGTTGCTGTGTGCATATAAGGCTTCCCATATGCCTCTGAATCTTTACGGCACATCCATCAGGTTGGTACTTACCTGATTCCCTCCAGCTCCACTTCCCCACCAGCGGTGCTTCCACCAGCCTCTTTTTGTGGATTCTGAGCCTTCCTCCCACAAAGATCAATCAGGCAGCAATTGCTAGGTTGTACTTCACTTGGATTGGTCTCCAGAACAGCTCTGCCAGCCTGTCTGCTGGCAGTTCTGGGAAGGTTCATGTTTTTCCAAAACCCCACCAATGCTTGGCATTATCTAATTTTTAGTTGTTGTTTTTTTTGTCAGCCTACTACAAAGAAAGTGAAATCTGTTTATTTTTTTAAATTTTTTATTTTTTTGATGGCCAGTGTTTTTGCCATCTGTTGCTATTTTGCTATTATTTCTCGCAAGTTGAACAATGTTGTTCTAACCTCAAAGGGTCTACTGCATTGCTATTTTTTGCATGCCCTTCCCTTTATCACTCCTCCAACCTGGCACATGACCTGGTTTTTCTTCTTGTAGCCATAATTCCCTCACCATTGCATCTTGTCCTTTGTGAGATGGTGGGAAAGATAGGAAGTTATTTAGTCCACTCTCTGTTTTGTTGATGTGAAAAATAAGGAGATTTTGTCTGCTTTGTGCCAGCAATGAGTCACAGGAAGTAACAGATGGTTTGAAGGGTGAGGACAAAGGCACAAAGCCACATGCGAGTGATATTCCTTTAAAAATAGAGTTAGAGGGAAGTGAGTGAGAGGTTAAAAGAGTAGGGGGACACATGAGACATGTTGTGAGCAAAGGGTCAGGGGGCCTTCTCAAGGTCCAAAGGAAAGGAAGGTGACCTAGAATGGAATATGGCTCTGGGAAATGCAGCATAAAGAGGAAGACTCTGGACCTTTGGGAGGGGAAGGTAGAAAGAAGATTCCAGGGTCTAAATTTTAAACATACATGTACTTTTAAATATATTTAGCCAAATATTTATACTTCTCAATACATGTACTTCACCTCCTATGTAAAGTGTACTGTACATACCTGATCTGAAAGTTATGGTGTCAGCTCCTGGAGGACTTAACAGAATGCTAACAAAGCTTTTGAGGCAGTGAGGTTCTTTTCCACAGCAGACTGACTTTTAGGAATAACAGAGTCTTTATTGATTATTGCCAGCGTCCAAATGCACAACCCATATGGATTGGAAACACACTTGGCCCCCTCTCTGTTCCGTGTTGGCTTCTGTGCCTTCCCCAATTTCCAGGGCAACCATGATGGAATGCTAGGGCTGCTGATGTAGGCTTTCGAGGCTGTAACCTTCCTGGGTTGTAGCTGGGCATGGGAATTTATGGTAGCGCATGGTTTGACTCTACTTCCTTTAATTAGCTCTGCTTTTTTGCCTTATCTCTTTCATGTTTGTGAAGCCTTCACAAGGCTGGGGAAGGAGTGAATGACTAGGGCAATGTAGCAGGATCATATAGCGTTGACTTGGCCCAGGTGTCCCCCTATCACTAAAGCAGGGTGGTCACACTAAGCTGATTCTCCCTTAGTATGTCCTATCTCTAAGGTGAATTGGATACTAAACTAGAGCTTCTTTGGCTTAGGACAAAATTAACCCCTTGAGGGCCACCATCCCCTACACTTACCATTTCTTTAGAAAATTAAAGAGGCTCACAGACATGTTTACCATATGTACTGAAGTTGTGTAGCTACTCCGATTCAGCAGCAGAGTGCAATGGACTCCGGTTGGTATCATTACTATCATTTGGAACTTATGGCTGAGGAAGGGATGGAGGAGAAGAGGGTGGGATTAAGGATCACATCTCTAAAGGAATAGACAGAGAGATCAGAAATGATGAAATGTAAGAGACCAATCAGAGAAACAATCCAGAGCAACAGTGGTCCATGTTACCATTCCTGAGATCCCACAGCCATATCACTGTTTCTGCATCACTTGGTTTGTCCTCCCCTCAGTAACTTTCAGGTGGGAACTCTGCAAACCACAACTGGTGAGTTGTTTGCTCTTGGATTTGGGATCATGAATGGCAAATGAGAGGAGCTAAGAGGAACTGCACTGACTCTCCAAGCCCTTGATGAATTATCACCATGTATATCAGCCTGTGGCTCTGCTCTTAGCATCTCTGAATTCCCTTTCTTTGTACCTTTTCCTGTTGGAGTTTCCTAGCTTTAAATCCACAAAACTTAGGTAGTTGTTGAAGAGCTAAACTAAAGAGGCCAGAGTGAAAGGTTAAGATAGAGAGCTGGTTACAGTGAGAAGAGGGATGAAAGGATATGAGAATTTCCTTTTGGATAAGAAACAGAGAGGACATTGATAGAGTCATAAAGCTTACATTGAAGTCAGCTTAAATAAGCAGGTTAAAATAAATTTTCAAGTCCTTTGCCTATTTTTCACTTGAGTTGCTAGTTATTCTGCTATTGATTTCAAAGGAATTCTTAAATATTTTGGACATTCTTTGTTGGGTGATACGTGGAAAATATTTTCTTCTATTCTATAGAATGCCACTCTATTTTCTTCCTCTGTTTAGACTGAGGTAGTCTTAATTGTCTATATTTGGTTTTGTTGCCCAGAGGTTTTAGCGCCAAATTCAAGAAGTCATTACTGAGATTAATATTAGGTGTCTTTCCTGTGTTTTCTTGTAGTAGTTTTATGATTTCAGGTTTCATGTTTAAGTCTTTAATCATTTGTGTGGGTTTGTGTGAGGTGTAAAAGAAATATCCAAATTCACTTTTCATGCATGTGAAAACCACTTTCCTCAATGCCATTTGTTAAAGAGACCATCCTTTCCTTATTGTCTATTCTTGGAACCATTATTGAACATCTGCTGGCTATAGATACACAGATAGGTGCATTTATTTCTTAGTGTTCTGTTCCATTCTTTCTTGATAGATAGATAGATCTATACCTATATCCATCTATATCTATATATATCCTTATGCCAATATCTTACTATTTTCTTCTTTTTTTTTTTTTTTTTTTTTTTTTTTTTTTTTTTTTTTTTTTTTTTTTTTTTTTTTTTTTTTTTTGGTATTTAGAACAGGGTCTACAGGGTCTCACTGCATAGATTGGAATCGTAGTGATCCTCCATGTTTGCCAGTCTCAATTGCCATCTCAGTGAGGGACTGGCATGGCAGGCCCAGGGATCAAACTCTCAGCCCCTATGCCTAAGCAGGTGTTTTAATCCATTGAGCTATTTGGCTGGACTCGTAGTGATTCTCCTGTTTACAGCCTCCCAAGTGCTGGGATTACAGGAATGTGCCACCACACCCAGTCTCAATAGGCAGGCCTGGGGATTGAACTTCTGGCCCCTGTGTCTGCCTAAGCAGACACTTTAATGTGCTGAGCTATATTTGGATGGCTATTTTCTTGTAATATATTTTGAAATTAGGAAGTCTGATGCCTTCAGATTTCTTCTTCTATCTTATGATTGCTTTGGTTATTTGATTTTGTAGTTCTATATGAATCTTTGAACTACTTTTCTGTTTCTGTAAAAAAAGAAAGAAAAGCCATTTGAGTTTTTCTGGGGATTGCAATGTAGGCATAAAATTTTTCTCCAAAAAGAAGGAAATTCTGCCATTTACAATAACATGGGTGAATACAGAGTACATTTATAGTAAGTGAAATAAAACATTTGGGGGAGAAATACATGATTCCACTATATGAGCTATCTAAAGCAGTTAAACTCATAGAAGCAAAAATTCTGCCTTTGGTTTCTAGGAGTTAGGGGAAGTGGGGCATTGTTCTGTGGTAGGTAATAAAGTTTCTGTTATGCAAGGTGAATAAGTTTTAGAAATTTATTGAATTATATAGTACCTATGCTTAACAACATGGTATGCTATGCTTTAAAATACAATAAAAGCAGAAATGTTTATGTTACATATTCCTAACTCTCCAAATACACAAGAAAGAACACAAGGAAATATTTGGAGATTATGGATTTGTTTAGTACCTTGTTTGTGGTGATTGTGTTATGGGTGTATGCATATGTCCAAATTGCCGCAAATGTATGCGTGAAAGATATATACACACTTTGATATGTATACATAGATATTTTTGATATAGCTCAATAAAGCTGAGACAATAAAATAAGAACTTTTTGATGAAGGCAATTAATAGCAGGAGTAGTCCCTTACACTCTTATTTCACAGTTTAGCATACTTTTTTACTTTGAAGAGTCAGGGGTGCTACCACCCTCCTTGTATGTACCATATAGGTAGGCTGAGATGAAGGCAGGGCTTTCTATAAGGTATCTTGAAAGGATAGCCTGAGCCTTGCTTATTTTTGTCACATATTGTGATGACTGAGGTTGGAGGCCTAGGACTAGCTGGTGACTGTGGGTGAGAAGAGAAGGGAAAGAGGTCAAAGAAAAAGAAAACCACAGAGGCAATGTGTAAGAAAAAAGTAAGATGTGTTGCCCATGAAGTTTTGTGTGTGTAATTTTCCACTTTAAATTGTTGCTTGCATTTTGCTAGTACAAATAGAATCAAAATGCTAGAGCTAAGTACCTGGGTTCTAGCCTGGTCATGTTTTCCTTGGCAGTGGACAGTGGCCCTGCTTGGCAGATCTCTATGAACAGGAGGGGCTGAGCCTCTTTTACTCCCAGCACTTTTAGAGAGCTAGCTGGAGTCAAGCTCAGGGCAGAACAGAGATGCAAATCTAAAGAGAAGTCTGTGAAAGGACATGAAATCAAAGCTGCGCCACAAAATCAGAATCTAGTTGCCACATCAAAGCAGGGAGTGACAGCATTCAGAGCTGGGAACTCTGGGTGATTTTTTTTTTTTTTTTCAAATGAAATGCTACTGCCTGGGAAGCAGAGAGATCTTCAGCACCAGAATCCATTATGTGGATGGGAGGCTGAAACTCCCACTGTTCCTCCTTCCTTGGCGTGGTCAGACCACAACTTGGAGAAAGGGTAAAAGGGTGAGCAGATGGATGCCTTGTCATTTGTGGCTGAGCTGGAAAAAAATACAGAAGAATATTGTTTTTAAAATGATTTTTAACAACACTAGTGAGTTATTCAAAGAAGTTGTCGACCATAGCCATTTACAGCTCAGCTTAATATTATGGCCCCACAGCTGGGCGTGGTGGCGCATGCCTGTAATCCCAAGCACTCGGGAGGCTGAGGCAGGAGGATTGTTGTGAGTTTGAGACCAGCCTGAGCTACAAAGTGAGCTTAAGGCCAGCCTGAGCTGCATAGTGAGACCCTGTCTCAAAAAGCCAAAAAAAAATATATATATATATTATGGCCCCACGATGTGTACTTCATTTTTATACTTTTCTGCTGGATGGTTAAGACCTAGATAGAGCAAGACTTATATACCAACACATGAACTTTATATTTCTTATGTGGTCAGTGAAGTCCTCTCAGGGTTTATCTTGTAGTCCTGTGCATTATTCTGTAGATCCTTTGTCTGTGTCATCCATGTGGATGAGTCACCACCAATGCTTGACCAGTTTGCTCTCTGTGAGAGCCTGAGAGAAAGTTTTCTCTTCATGTGACTCTCCCCAGGCACACTATTGTTGTGGAATGCTGGACTGTGTTGGACTGTGGTGTTGAGTTCAAGCACCTAAGTTAGTTGAATGACAATGGAGTGCCCACCTTTGACAGGTGTAGACAAAGGAAGGGGGATAGAAAGAAAAATCATGATGTGTGTGTATACACAGTACAGTTGGGATAGATAATGCTGTGCTTGTACATAATCCTATGAGAGGCAAGATTTGCACTAATGGTGGTTGCGCAGGATATTGTCGGCTTCTAGTACTATAGTCATCCACTAGGAAAATAATTATTGAATTTTTGATATAATTCATGTATAAAAAATAAGATAAGTAAGCAGCTACACTCTTAATTTGCTGATAAGAGACATCTGCTAAAATAATATCTGTAAATATAATATCATGTATGCACCTTGTACGATACCAAAACATTATGAAAACAATTTGCAATGTATTAATTTATCGAATCTGTCTTGTTAAGGTGTCTTGAAACTGTCTGATTGATATTTGTACTTCAATAAAATAAAAAATAAATTAAAAAAACAAAACAAAACAAAACAAAAAAATAAAATAAAATGATTTTTAAAAATGGCCTTAGACTATTTTGGCAGAGGAAAAAAGTGCCTACTTAACTGTGTCTGCTCTTTCTTTCCTTTGGTATTATAGTTACTGCAGTGGTTTTCAGTGAGGAAGCACCCAGTAGTCCCAAAGAGATACAGTGCATAGAATCTTGGCCCTCCAGGTGCACCCAGAGTAGAGCTCAGAAGGGCTGCTCCTGGAATAGTTGTCCTTCCCAGGAAGGTCAGCATTCTCTTCTCCATCAGATACACTGGGCTTTCTGATCCTTGTCTTCTGTGTGTAAAATGAACAAAAACCCGGCCAGGATTTCTCTTGCTCTCAGGCAGACTCAGTTTTGCTGTTTCTAAAGGTGTAGGTAGTGTCTGGCCTTCCTAAGTAGCCCTAGGGCATTTGAAGTCAACAACCTGGCTGCTGCCAGCTTTTTTTTGTGTGTATATCTTCTCTAAGACTTTCATACACCCTAAAATCAGCCTTTGAAGAAAAAGCTCCCAAAATACAGAAATGTGTTGCAGAAATGGATGTGGCACAAAGTAGTCTGTCTCACCTGTGCACCTTAGTAGAAAAGTTTTGGAGTACATGAGCCAAACAGTGTGTTGTTTTTAGCTGCCCTTATATGTGTTTTTGAATCACTTCTTGTGGGTCAGGGTGCACAGTGCCTCTTTAGCCCTTTGGAATATTCGCTCACTTCCATCACCAAAAGCATAGTTCTGATTTTCTTCCTCAGCCCTCATATTAGCAGACAGGCTCCTTCTGAACTACAGTGTCTGACCTTCCTGCAGAGTCACGTGAGACACTGTGCAGCTTCTCTGTAGAGCTGAGGTGAGTGGCATCTTGCCTATCTGCTGAGCTGGACTTTCAAGATGTACCTTCTCTGCAAAGCAGGGCCTCGTTATTCAGAACCTCTCAATGCACCAGGAATAATTTCTCTCTGTATCCACAGTGCTGGGGTATGAGAGCTGAACTGGGCATATGTGTTTCTTGCTGCATGCCACGGCCATGGAAAACCAGTACAGGCAGGGCTGCAGAGACTCAGCAAATACGGACACGGATGTGGCCCCTAAAAGGCCACAGAACAACTTGATAATTAAGTGGCTGATCAGCTGAACCGCAAATGTAATTTAGCAGAGAATAATCAGAAATTTGAGATATGTTTATCTGGAGGAGTTCTAAGGTTGGAATTTATCTGTTCAGTCAGAATAATTGCATCAAATAAGACAAAATTATTCATTTACCGAGTGTGAAGTTTCTCTCCCTCCCCCCCACAATCTTATTATACTTGAATTTTTTAGGAAAACTGCAAAGAGACTAATAGTTTCAAAATGATTTATCCAGCAAGCAGATATTGGAATCTTATTTTGTGCATGTGTGAAACTATGAAGGTATTAAGATGCTTAAGGCAGATCTTGGCTTTCAGAAACTTTTCTAGTTAAACTGAAAAGAGAAGATAAATATGAAAGATAAAATAATATTTAGTTGTAAAACTAATGAAGACAACAAGTAGCATCAGTAGTATATAATTAGTTCCTACAAGAATGGCACAAACTTGTTACTTAGGAAGGTGAGAAAACTCAATGACTACACTTTAGCAATCATTTATTTTCCCCCAGATGTTTTCCTCATGTGTAAATAAGGCCTTCAAGCTTTCCCAGATGAGACTAAATATGCAGTGCATACTTGCATGTATGTGCAGCTTTGTGTTGAGAGTGGATCTTCCAAAAGCAGTCTTGCCAAATCCTCTTAGTGCCTCTTGGGATTGTTGAGGTGCTCTCTCTTTCCTTTACAGGTGCTTTTGGGGTGGGGGGTTGATGTAACAGAATACCAGAGGCTGGATTGTTTATAAATTGAAGAAATGTGTTTCTAATAATTCCAGAAGCTAGAAGTTTGAGATCAAAGCTCTAGCAGATTTAGTGTCTGATAAGAACTCTCTTCCTGGCTTGCAGGTATTTTTTGCTGTGTGCTCACATAGATAGTAGAAAGGGCAAGGAAGTCCTTCATTGCTTCCTTAATACAGGTACCAATCATGTCCCAGAGGCCTACTTCCAAGTCCCACTCTGTTGGGGATCAGGTTTTAACCTAATAATATCGGGTTTGAGGGCACAAAAATTTAAGTTTATAGTAGCAGATAACTACAAGTCAGAAGGCCTGATGGGTCTTCTAAAGCCAGAGGGACTCCAGAAAAGTATTATTGTAAAGTGAATAACAGATGGGACAGGCACAAAATTTCAGAATGGGGAAGAAATCCTGTCCCCTGCTGGCATCTTGCCTATCTGCTGAGCTGGACTTTCAAAATGTACCTTCTCTGCAAAGCAGGGCCTCGTTATTCAGAACCTCTCAATGCACCAGGAATAATTTCTCTCTGTATCCACAGTGCTGGGGTATGAGAGCTGAACTGGGCATATGTGTTTCTTGCTGCATGCCACGGCCATGGAAAACCAGGAGAAATAGGTTATCCATACATTGTCACTTGCTGTCATTTGTCCAAGAGAGTTGGTTCAAGTAGAGCTTTGTATGATAGAGCTGCTCAGGATTCCTTGTACATCACGAAGAGGCCCCAAAAGAGGATTCAGATTGCAGGCTGTTCATTTTAATTTTGAAGGACTGTGACAATGACCTATAGAAGACAATGGCCAGATGTCCACAGTCTGCTGTCCTTACTTCAGTCATTCATGCTCATTTATTGTTGGGGGCAGTAAATAGGAATAATCATTTCAAATCCATGTATTGGTGAATTTCAAATTCTTAGGTTTGTTAACTAAGAATCTTCAGGAGCTTCTAAAGAACTAATTTATGGAAATGTGATTCTGAGTTTAAATGACTCATTTACATCTTTGCCGTGTAATCTCCACGTAAGGGTATGTGTGGATCGCCAGTGGTTTCTACAAAAGCCCTCCCATGTTTAACTTCAGAGGTCCAACTCAGAGTCTTTCTCCTCCACAATCCTTCTCTGAACTCTTTAGTAGAAAACTTATGGTCTTGTATATCTTTCCATGACTCTTTATCTCTCCTGACAACATATTTGGTTATTCATGGGTCTGTTTCCTCTATTCAGTTTTAAGTTACTTATCAACAGGTTTCACACACACACACACACACACACACACACATACACACACACACACACACACACACGCACGCACACATGCACGCAAATATATATATAATCTAAAAATAGGCACTGAGTGCCATATACAGATTAAAAGAGACCAAGGTCAGGTCAGTATTGTCATTGTGATGTTGTCATCTTTGAATATAATATTTAGATACTCTCTTTGTTCTTATAAAAATATTGGAACCTTATATTTATGTAAGAAAGTTACATTTGTATTTAATCACTATATGGAACTTAAATTTGGATAAAGCAGACCTTTTCCTCATCCTCTTTAACTTCTTAGCTCTGGGTTCTTTTGTCTGCAAGGACAAGTGATTTGGTGAAAGGAACATGGATTTAATATTGACCAGATGAGTAAACTTGGGTAAGTTCTTTGCCTTTTCCTGCACCCATTTTCAAGCTATAATATGAAGACAATTACAGTTTACTGACACAGATCCAAAACTCATGGTCTGTGCACATCAGCACTCAGGTTTTGTTACATTTTTCCTGCTTTCACCTGTACTCTCATTGCTGATCTGGATGTGCCACCACAGGATATGGACAGTACTAGTTGGCTCAGGCTGCCATGGCAAAATGCTATCAGGCAAATGGCTTACATAGCAGATAGTTTCTCAGCTTTGGATACTGAAAGTCCAAGTTGATGGTGTTAGCATGGCTCTAGCATGGTTGGGTTGGGCTCTGGTGAGACCATTTTTCTAGTTTACAAATAATTGTGTTCTTATGTATTCTTATATGGCAGAAATAGAATTGTAAGGAAAAGAACAATAAAAATGGGTAAGTTCTCTAATGGCTTTTCTGAATAAGGCCATTATTCTTATCAAAAGGGACTTACCCTTATGACCAAAATATCTACAAACACCATCACATTGGAGCTTCAAATTTTAAATTTTAGGGCCAGTGTGATAGCTCAAAGGACTAAAGTTCCAGCTTAGGCAAGCTTTGTCAAGTGCAGGGCATGGTTCAATCCCCAACATCACGTACCGTGCCAGCCCCACCCCTAGGGCTGAGCCGGCCAGAATCTGGGCTTAGTGGCACACACCTGTGATCCCAGCACTGGGGAGGCTAAAAGCAGGAGGATCACTATCAGTCTCAGATGTGTAGTGAGACCTTGTAACAACCAAGTACATTAAAAAAAATAGTTTTGAACTCAGTCTAGAGCAATGATGGAGCTATTCTTTAAAGCCATCCTATTTATGGAATATAGATTATCCTCCTCCTGTGTATGGCATATAGATTTGGCACCACTGCCTTGCAGTCAAGAATAAAATTCTGACTCCTTAGTGTACCACTTAGAGCTCTGATACCTATTAATGCTTCAGTGTTTTCTCTGTCTTCATGTGAATTGATTTCTCCAGGAAACAGAAGATACCAAGGCAAGAGATTTAGTGAGTAAAATGTCTAAGGAAGATAATGAGGAGAGTGAGGAAGAGACAGGGAACCTTTAGCTTTAGATGTTGGGCTGAAACCTGTGATAAGGAAGGAAGAGTTCTGCCCAACAGATGTTGGGTAGGAAGAGCCTTGGACTGCATGAGGTCTGAATGAGTCTTGTCCACCAGATAGAGAGGTTTGGTGCAAAGCTCATCTAGAGAGGAGTCCCAAGTGGTGAGGAGAGCATCATGTCCACCGGAGTTCTGCAGCGTCCTGAGGAGCACATAACCATAGCTTGGAAGGCAACGCAGATCCTGAAGACATCCCCAGCAAGGAGCTGCCAGCTAACTGTATGCCACGGGCAGATAAGAAGGCACATTTGAGCAGCATTCTTTGTGGTCACAAATGTCTGCTTTGTTTTCTCTTCTTACTAGACCAAGTTCATCAGTAGTGATTCCACAGACATTTGAGGGCCTACTCTGTGTCTGTAATCAAGCTTGCTGAGGAAGACAAGGCTTTTGTTCAGTGTACAGTCTAATGGGGGAAGTAAATGTTAAGCATTTTCGGTGATGTGTGACTGCTTAACTAGCACACTAAAGGAAAAGGAAGATCATTCCATGGCAGTGGGTAACAAAAGAGCCTGAAATCCTTGAATGCACCAATTTCTACCCACTGCCTGAGCACATATTGTTCCTTTATCTGCTGCTTCACTTGGCTAACATCTTTCAATAACAAAGACTGTGAGTATATATATATTGTCCTGATTTGCCTCAGATAGTTCTTGTTGTTTCCTTTTGTCCTAGTGTAATTGTTAGTATAGCTTGCCTTTGTGTTCAAAATGTCCCAGTTTGGAGAATATATCAAATGGTCATTTGAAAAATACTTCTTTAAGCATTTTTTACAAAATACTTACCTTAATTCCCATAAGTCTTTGACGCAGTCACTATTTTTACATGTCATAATGTAAGAAGGAGGCAGAGATTGGATAACTTACTCAGTACACTGAGTAGTTACCCCTAGAAGCATTCCAGTTTCCAATTTCCATGAAACTTACAAGTGATCAGAATGCTCAGTCTACTCTGGTCTCTGTTGGGTTATGTCCCAGACTATTGCCCAACAACTCTCAAACACAAAAGAACAAGAAGTGCCTGCCTGATTTAGTGAGTATCTCACAAGCAGCAAATACGGAAGACATGAGTGCATTATTCTTCTACAAAGAAGGTAATGGGTTAAATGATTGATCCCTCAGATAATGTTTCACATCTGATAAAAAATACAGTCTGTGTAACTTCAGTTGTACAATGTGCATATACTTACTAAACCTTCAGCCATGAGTTGTTCACCTCTCAGGAGGCTTTACTTGGGAGAGCCACCTCTCCTGCCCTGTCTCATCCCCCAACCTGGCTGGAGTGTGTCCTGGGTGAGCCTTTGCCTCAGTTGTAGCACACTAAGATACCCGAGAGTCTCACTCCCCAACCCCTCAACACCTCTAGCATTGCATATGCCCTGGAAGCTCAGGGAATCTATTAACAAATGTCTCCACACAGAGTCATCTAAGTATAGCATGCAGATGGTTAAGCTGAAGAGGACCTTCCATGAGTCATGTTGCTCCTTTTTAAATGCTTCTGCCCTTGTCTATCCTTCAGAGTTTACTTACTTTTCCCTTTGGCTTGATATTGGCCTCAGACCTACCAGCTTGTGGACTGTGAACTAAAAATGGGCATCTTTGAAAGAATTGTATTTTGTAGTTCTTTGTTTTGTTTAATTCTCTTGTCATCATGTCCGTTGGGCGATATATATTTCTTTTCATGTCCCTGAAGTAATGTTTTATTTTTAGAGAGTTCTAACCCAGAGGACATTCCAAAGACAATGATATGCTAAGTTTTTTTGGGGGGAGTTTCGCAAAGGATTGCAGAGTTTTTTGAGCACATTTTGCAGTTTGCTAACAGACTTTGAAAGGGATAGGACAGTTGGGTAATTGGGAAATGTATTTTTTCCAGTGACTGTATTGCTTTCCCTCTTTTCTTCCATAGTCCTGAGAGAACATAAAAAGAGGCCTCTAGCAATCAGTTTTAAAAGATTTGTACTTTCTTTGTAATCATAGCTGAGGTGTTCCACATAAAATTTCTTAAGATACTGAAGATGAAACCTCTCGACATGGTTCAAGAGGACAAAGAAAATGCATCGAAGTTACTCTTTAACCAGGAAGCTTTTGTTCCTCTGACACAATTCACCCCTCAGTATCATAGAGAATGACTTTATTTTCAACCTTCATCTTTTTTGTGAATTTAAAAAACAAAACAAAACTTTTTTTTTGTGAATTTAGGAAAACTTCAGCTAGATAAAAACCCAAGAAAACAGATTTATAAATTATGTGCATGCAAGTTCACCTTTACCCATTTTCTATTAATTGTATGACCATGCTTTTCTATCCCATGAGTACTGGGTGATATGATCAATTGGATTTTCTTTTAATGTTACATTTTCCTCTTGCAAAAAATCCTCATGTTCTCACTGGAATAAAAAGAGAATCTTTTACACTGATTCCAACCACTGCTCCCTTTTCTATTCTGAAGAAGATATGGCATCCTGCTGTGGTTGGGAGGGGGTACTGCTGTGTGAGTAGTCTCCCCCTGTAATGGTGTGGGGGTTCAGGAGCTATCAAAAGACACAATGGTATAGCAGAATGAGAGAGCCAGATAGAAGAAATTTCACTGGTATAATGAAGGAACCAGAGCTCATCCGTAAAGAATTACTAACCTTGGAGATATTGTTGGGTAGGTGATAAAGTATAATATTTATTTTGATGACAATAATAAATAACATTTTTTGTGCCATACACTGTTATAAACACATTAAATATATTATCTCTTTCCCTCCCTCCCTCCTTCCTTGTCTCTCTCTTTCTTTCTTTTTGCAGAACCAGGGATTGAACTCAGGCCCTTGCACTTGCCAGGGAAGCACTCATTCCACTGAGCCATCTCCCTGGCCCCTCATTCATTTTCATAGCTACACATGAGGTATAAGAAGTACTACTATTTGCATTTTACAGATGAGAACTGAAGGCATATGGAGGAAGTTCAGGAATTGGCACACCTGTAAGGGTGAATGTAGTTGAGACCAACTCATTTAGTAAGGGAGTAGTAGTGAAATGCACTTTGTCCAGGCCCTTCTGCTTGTGAGTAGTAGGGCTATAGTTGCCCTCCAGGAATCTGACAAAGCAACTCAGGAATCTTTTCTTATGATCTGTGCCTTTCAGGAATAAAAAACATTACTTATTTGCTTTCTTTTTCATCTTAATTCTGCAATTTATAGAACTAAACCATTTTCAAATGTGATACAAGGTCAATGTAAATTTAGAGGAAGAGTCTCTTGACTCTTTATTGAACTTCCCAGTATAAAATGGATTTTTTTCCCATTTCCTCCACCTTATAGCCTCAAGAAAGTGATTGATGTCTGAAGGATAATTTATTTCTCTGCCACCAAAGGTATTGCCCACCGTGGTGCTTATTCATATCCTTATTTTACTTTTATAGTGGAGAAAAACTGTACAAAGCATGAGCTCAATGAGAGGAACAATGAAACAGGTCACTAATTCTCAGTCAGAGGCTACAAGAAGAGATGGGAATAAGATTGAATTGTAAGAATTTCCCTTTTCCCTTCCTGTTTATAGTGCATATCACTACATTCTTGTGGGTTTTTAATCTATTCAATATGTTAGAATCAGTTTTAGACATTGTTATTATTTGGATCAATTTGCTCGCTGGAGGTCTCTTCAGTGTGTTCTCTGTGTCCTTTTGATATGACCCGATTAGTCTGACTTTTCTTATTTTCAGAGGCAAGAAGATGATTCAATATGGTATCATATTGTACTTCCCTGGTAGATTTTTAATTTTGAAATAATCACTTTTCCTATTTTTGTTTTGTAGAAGAATAGAAACAATAGTTTGTTTGGATGGATGTGAGTGTTCCTTGCAAAAACTTGAAAGCTTTTAGTTCAATCAATATGCCATTTGGGATGTTAAAAAAGTCACCCTTCAAGGGCATTATTTTTAGTGTAAAGCCTTATTTTGGAAATGGAATTTATGTTTTCTAAATCAAGAGTCTCTTATTTTTTACTAATTTTATCTTTTCTCTTGTTAAACTTTTCCACTAATTTCTCTCTTTTGACTACTGAGACATATTTAAAAAAAGAAGCACTGATAATGATATTGCTTACTATAGAGATTTCATATGCAAAGGAATGGGAACTATTCTCGGACATGACCTTGTTCAGATGGTGGGAAGAAGGAGCCCATGAGCAAAGCTTAGCTGTCCTTGGCTTTCTCCATTCTCCGAGTCCAGAGGGTCACTCTCCCTCAGCACCCCAAACTCTGTCTTTCTAGCTGGATAGAGGAAAAAGTAGCTTCCTTCAGCTCTAGGTATCCCTGGAGTCACCCCTTCTTAATCTTTGAAGCATTTAAGTCTTTTTTGTTGTTGTGTTTTTCTTATTAATGGTTATTTACCTTTAAAGTGAAGCAAAAACCTACCCAAATAAATTTGAGGTTTAAATGAAAGCTACTCAGTGTAAACAAAGAAACAGAGGTAATAGCAAAGTTCAGTAGTTGCAGATTTTCTATCACATTATACTTATTTACACATTTTCTCTTTCACTTTTTGTTTCTGTAATTGAGTACCATAGATTAATTTTTAAAGAATAGAAGTTTATTTGCCTCACAGTTCTGGAAGCTTGGAAGCATCCTGTGACCGTCTTGTGCCACAGCAGCATACCTGACCTGGGGTGCCACATGGCGAGGCAGCAGCATGCATCAGGTCATCCAGGCCTACTGTCGTGGGCTCACTTAACCCTATGTGTCTTCCAGAGGCACCACAGAAAACACCACTAAATTTGGGGAATTAAGTTTCCACATACTTTTGGAGAAGATAAACCAGACCACAGCACACATGCAGGATAAATGTCTACCTCATTTAGTAATTTTTTTAAACATTGATAAATATAAGACAAATACCCAAATATTTTAAAATATTTGAACAGTTTACTGAACTTCTGACATGAGCAGTTTTTTCAACTCTGTCTGTCTGAAACAGGCTCTCTTTGCCTATTAGAGAGCCACGCTTATGGATAACAGGACACAGCCTCCTTTCACAGACAGTGCTGCCGCATGCCCCACTGCCAGAGGTCACATGGAAAAGAGGGGACATTAGCTACATTAGCATCATGGCACAAAAGCCAGGAGGAGACCTTATTATCTAAGCTCTTTGTCCTTTACAGTTTGGTGGACACTGCTGTGCATTAGCCACACAATTCTATATCCTACTTCTGTAGCTATAAAAGACCCATTTGCTTTGTTGTTTTTAGGTAACAGAATAATTAGAAAAATGCACATATTTAGGGACCCTTGCACTTGTCCCACACCTACTTTGTAAAAGTAAATTTAAAATGTCATGAATCTGAAGAGAGGAGCATTTAAACTTAGGCTCTTGGCTCCGCTTGGCTTCCTCTCTGGGTAGTCATCAGCAGTTGAGCGTATCCCTGATAGCAGTACACAAGACCCTACCTAGTCTTCCTGGGCCCTTTCCTCATGAATTGGTTGTGCCTCTTAATGACCTGCTCCATGCTCTGCAGGCTTCTGGGCTGGGGAAAAACCAGATGAACTATGAACACTACTGTAGGAAAACCTTTGTCTCTTACTATCCCACACTTAGGGAACTTTCTTGTCCTGCTCTCTTCAACTGTGGCATCCTTGTAGGACAAGCCTTCTGGAAGAGTCTCCTAGGCACTTTGCCTTATAGTCACAGGGGGTTTGTAGCTTGTTCTATTGTCCCCCACCCTGGAGAGGTCAGACTCTAACTTCTGCTAGCTTGGGGTTAAACAAAAGGCTTTCTTTTTTATTCTTTTTGCTGTTTCCTTGCTTGTTTGTTTAAGGCTGGTCCTTTAAAAGTGTCACAAAGCTGTGGCTTTATGACAGCCCTTGGAATTGTGGTTTGAGACCAGGTGATAGGCAAGAAAAACAAAAATAAGGCAAAATAAGCAAAAGGCAAACCTATTGCTTTGCTCTTCTCTCTATTGCTGCCACTACACTCAGTGGACAGGTAACAACACTGATCCCTCTGGTTTCAAGGAAGGAATATGGCTATGGTCCTTGTTCTCAAGTACCTGGTGTCCTGTTACGGAAGGCCCAGTGTAGTTACCTGAAGGCCCAGGAAGCCTTATGAGCATGCCCTGGGACAGGCATGCTGGGATGTGAGAGTGACAGAAGGGCAGGAGAAGCTTGATGAGGTGGTAGAACATGAGGTCTTCAGTTGAGCCTGAACAAATGAGAGGATGCCAAAAATAAAAAAGGCAGGCCTTGATAGAGGAGATGAAGAGCTAAGAAGGGAATCTGACGGCTGTAGTTGAAGAAACTGATTAGGAAAATAAGGCTAAAGTACAAAGAGGGTAAGACAAAATAATAGTGGGTTGGTTGAGAAGAATTAATTATTTATCAGCCATAGGTGACAATAAGTGGCAGTGTAAGAGATTCAGAGGTAAGAAAGAATGTTGCAGTTGAAGGCCATATGAGATTAGCTGTGTGTGGGAGCAGGATGGTGCTGAGAAGAGGGTCACTGTGGGAAAGGGTTGTTGCTGGGCTGCTCTTCTCAGCAGCAAAGTTTGGGTCACCTTGGGTTCCCCTCCTAAACCAATTCTAATTGATTTTTATAGGTCCATGTTAGTAGTTTCTCACACATATGAATCATTTTGAGTGATTCATGTACAAACCAGTACATTTGTACTGTATTCAAATGTTTAACTTGGCATAAATATAGGCATTAACAACTTCTTAAAGTCATTAAGCACTGCTTGCAAGATTGACTCTCAGAGCTGTAGCACTGCTCTTGAATATTTTGACAGATTTGGCATCATTGGGGACCAATGAAGGAAGCTTACTCTGTTACTAAGACTGGCTGAGTTATTGCCGTAGATGGCACATGCCGTTGTGCAGTGTCAGGAGCTCTGATTGCTGCACCCTGATGCATGGCAGAGTCACCACTGGAGAGATGTTAGGTGTTTGACCAGTTTACATTCTGTAACTTTTCTAAAGTTTTAACATATCTTCATATTTACTTTAAGTTTTGTTCTTTTAAATAAAATATGCAAGGATCTTATAACCTAAAGGCTGCCAAGATAGCTCAGCAGACTAAACACCTGTGTAGGCAAGTGCAGGGATTGGGATTTCATCCCTGGCACCACATGCTATACTGGCTCCACCTCTGGGCACTCTGAACTAGCCACCGAGACCAGGCGTGCATGCCTGTAATCCCAGGACTAGGGAGGCGGAAAACAGGAGGATCACTGTGAGTCCAAGCTGTGTAAAGAGATCCTGTACCAAATACATAAAAAAGAATCTTACAACTTATGCTATAATCAATTTTTTGTTTTTTTAAGAATGAAAAATAGTAATAAAAACAGCATTAGAAATGATAGATTGCAAGTGGATTTGTTTGCTGGCTGCATACCAGCATTTGGTAAAAATTACAAATTCATTTGTCAGTTTAGTGTGTGTTTAGTATGTAGACTTAATTCCTAAAGTCAACAAAAGTGAAAAGCTCAATTCATAGAATTTAGAGGCAAATAACTCTGTCACCTTTATGAATTACATATACCAGCATATGAAAATGAGTCCAGCAATAATGAAGAGTGGCAGGAACAGCAGCTGGTGGCCAGTTGGGCTTAGAGGCATGCTGCTGACACCCTGGGGAGCCTGTAGCAAGTGCTTACCTATAAAATGAGGCATTGCCCACAAGGGACATCCTTGCTTTAGGTTATGTATATTCTCACCCACCAAACAAAACAAGATCTAATACAATAAACAGAATTTCCCTGGAGTCCTTCATATAAACTCCCTGAAGCAAGCAAATGATTGGGAGTGAGCATTTTCAAATGGTCTGGTATTTCAGAGCATTGATGGAAGTCTCTAGCTCGACAACTACGAATAGTTCCTCTTTAATTTTAAAGGGAAATGTTGCACAGGTTCTGTCTTCTCAGAGTCCAGTAGATAGTGGTAAGGTCTCTCAACCATTACTTCCTGTCTCAGCTATGGACAGAGTGCCTTTGGAACGAAGACATCAGTATGTTACTTCCCACCATGTGAAGAGATGCTGCGCTCACACATTGTCAAATAGAGTTTCAGAAGTTCATATATTCCCATTCTTATATTGGCTCTTTAGGAAAAGGCTAAGTTGCATTGTCAGCATGTGAAGAGACAATCTTCCATAAATCTCATCCAGGGAAATTCATTTGGTAACAGCTTGGATTTTTCTTCTGGTATCATTTATATGCATATAAAGATATGTCTTTTTATTTTATGAAGCTGGCATCATACAATATGTAAGAATTTATTTTCTACATTTTCACACATCATATAATATACCATCTCGCTAGTCTTTGAAAATGTATATTTTTTAGCATTTAGTCATAACCTTTTATTAAATGGTTTTCTGTTTTGTACTTTTATAAAAGTATCAATCATCCTTGTACATTAGGCTGATGTTTGTATACTTTTTAAAGTAAATTAGGGTAAGTACAGTTACTGTTTTAAATATACATATTTTTAATAAACATTGTCAGACTACTTACCAAAAACTGATTACAGTTTATATTTCCTCTTGACAAAGTATGTCAGAATGTTTCCTTGTGCTCTACCAAAACTTTTACTGTTAAAATGTTGTTTTTTATATTCATAGGTAAAATATTGCACTTATTTTAATTTTATTTCCATGATAACTTAAGAAAATGAGGTTTTCTGTATAGGTATATGATATACTTAAGGTTGTTTCAACTTACTGTTCACCCTACAAAGCAGTCATCTCAACAGACAGACTTCCCTCATGAGCATGAGCAGTGTAGTCTTGGTCAATAACTAACCACGAAGCTGGCAAAGGGACAGCCATTCTTACAGATCTGTGGATTGGATTGATCACTGACTTTTATGTCTACTTGGTGCATGTCTATAACTTTCTCTCTTTTATTACTTCTTCGCTGATGTTAATTATGGGGCATACTGTGGTTTAGTAAATCAGTGGGAAAACTTACCTGGTGGGTGGAATAGTTTTTCTTATGAATTTGCAAGTTTTTTAGTATCATACATTAAAACTGTAGTTTTTGTCAAGTTAAATACTAATCTCTACTCACTTGGCAGCTCTCTATTCAAATTACTGGCCTGAGAAAGACTGAAAAGTCATGTAGTTTTTTCTGCCATAGGCAAAGCCTAAGTGAATTAAACTGAGAGAGATACCACAGACCTTTACATTTCTCCACTGCTTCTTTCAGGGAAGTTTGTTTATGGTTTGCCTAATGGTGGAAAATTAACTGATGATGAGATCCAAATGATGGACCCCTCACTCACAATGCTTTTATGTTTGATTTTCTATTTTATGAGGACACAAAAGTGATGTACATTCACTAGAAAAGACATTTTGAGTTTTATTTTTTTCCTGGGACAGCAACATATGGAGTGGTACTCTTGTGATGCAGTGGGGAAGCAGGGAATTATGGCTCCCAGTTGTGTGACCCCCCCAGGAAATAAATGATGCTGTGCCATGGACTCTGCTGCTCAGCTATGATGTCTGGTAAGGTAGGCACACTAAATGCATTTCATTCTGGAGGGTTAACAACCTAAGTTTGCAGATCAAAAATTGGAGAAAAGGAAGGGCTGCAAGGTCAGCCAACATGTTGGCCTTAGCCTTTCAAGGTCAGTGAAGACTCATGACATAGAAGAACCTATACTGTAACATGGAACTCAGTTATGCTCCAAATTTTCTGACCAAGATTATGGAGCCACAGAGGAATGCAGTCAATGATCTATAGTGTGCCTAAGGAGAGTCACATGGAGAGAAAACTCTCTCAGGCTTCTGCAGTGAGCAACTTGGTCAAGCAATGGCCATGACTCATCCACATGGCTGACACTGACAAAGGATCCACAAAGTGTAGTACAGGGTTACAGGATAAACCCTGAGGGTACCTGACTGACCTTAACAGATACAAAAGTTACACTTCTTGTTATACAGGTCTTGCTTTATCTTGGTCTTAATCATCCAGCAGAAAAGTATAAAAATGAGGTATATAAAGTAAAGCCATATTAACATACTGAGCTGTAATAGGCTCTAGTCAACAACTTCTGTGGATAACCCACTACTGTTGTAGACTGCTGGACTGTGTTGGAGTGTTCTGCTGAATTCAAGTATGTATAATAAGTGAATGCCAATGGAATACCCATCTCTGACAGGACTAAACAAAAAAAAAAAAATGGGGATACAAAAGAAGGACCATTTGTATACACATAACAGTTAGGATAGATATGCAGCTACTTTCACTTAATTCTATGAGAAGAAAGATTTGTACTAATAGTGTTTGGACAGGAGACCCTGTCTGCTTCTTGTACTGTGGATAACCACTAGGAAGATAACAATGTAAAAAGTATTAATTATTGAAATTGTCCTGTTAATCAGCTTTGAAACTGTCTCATTGATATTTGTCTCTCAGTAAAATAAAATTTTAAAAATATACATTAAAAATATCAATTTGAAAAGAATGCATGTCAGCTTCCAGTCTTTTAAATGAATGACGGGTTTTTCAGGGTATGGTCCAGGGTAAGTAGAGGAGCACTTGGAGACTTGTAAAACCTAGCCATGCTTGCATAAGAATAACAATGTTTCATGCTGCTCTGGGTCTCCCTAGAGGTTATACATTATTTGGTGCTTGAGCACTTGGGAGTAATTTCATAATTTCAAGCTTTTACCTTGGGACGGAGCATGCAGTTTTCCTTTATCTGCTATACTGGAGCAATGTACTCTGTGTTAGGAAGGTAAGGGAGGTAAGCCAGTGGGAATAAATGTATCATTTGAGCTTTGGATTTATAAACAACTCAGACATATAGATAAAGATATAGACATAGATACAGATGTAGACATAGACATGGCTATAGACATAGGTATAAATAGATGTCAGACTTGTCTTTTTCATATCCAGGTTGATAATAAACAAGCTGACAAAAGGAACATGTTTCTAGAACATTCTTGGCATTGATTAAGTACCATACACAGAGTGATACGAAATGTCTCCAGCTTTTCCCAAAGTGCAGGGTTTTGTAACTGTAGCTGTTGTTTTCCTCTAGCCTATTTTATCCAACTGATATTTAATAGTTTTCTTATGATCAAATTTCAAATTTAGTGAGCTGAAGGTATACCTTGGGGAGAGCACATGGCTGGCTTATGCAAGTGCCTTGGTTTGACCCTCAGAACCAAGAAAAAAATAATATGTTTTAGTTGGTAAACTAAAAATATATTAAAATATATGGTTTATTTCTTAGAATTTTAATTTTTTCTTCCTCTGTAATTCAACAACTATGACACAGTGGCAGTATTATTATTTTAATTTTAATTGCTTTTTTAAAAAGTTGATTGTATAAAATAAACCTATTAAGTATATAAGTTAGATTTTTCTTCTTGATATTTAATACTAAAGGACTTCCTAACTCATATAGACTTGATAATATTAATAGCAATAAAATAATATTCTATCAGATGAACAAGACTACTTAGCTATTTTCTATTATAGGATATATCCATAGTCTCTAATTCTTTTATTTATAATATATTGATTCATTGAAGCTACAAATGAAGCTATATATAATATTATATTCAGTCATAGAAGTATCAAATATTTACAGGTGAAAAGCAGATGTATAAAGTGCTTGCAAGCAGATGTAGGGGTCAGGGGTTCGATCCCCAGGCCTGCCATGTTGGCCCCGCCCCCTGGGGTGCACTGAGATGGCAGTTGAGACTGGGCATGGTGGCACAGGTCCGTAATCCCAGTACTCACCTGGGAGGCTGTGAATAGGCAGATCACTAAGAGTCCAATGTAGTACTGAGACCCTGAACACCCTGTAGACCCTTCCCTAAAATATAGGAAACAAAAAGCAGATTTAAATGAGAAAAATAGCATGAAGCTGTGTAATCATCTGAAATAGTTTTAATTAGCCATTGCTTTAAAAGTTACTCTGACATGTCAATGGCTTAAAAAATCCCAGTTTCAATATTGTACATTTGTAGATAAAGGTTCAAAAAGTTAGAACTGAAACCCTACCTGAGAATGGGAGCTGAAACTGTCCCTGCCTAAGACTCCAGCTTTAGGCTGGAGCACTCCTGGGAGGAAAGAGTGGAAGCCTCTTCCCACCTGGCTAGCATGCTGAAGGTGCAGAGGAAGCCGGCTTGTGTCTAGCACTGTTTGTCTATTATTACTAGGCGTATGATCTTGATCAAGTTTCTTTGTTTCTCTGGACTACTTCCATTTTACATAAGAACAGAAGCATCACATCAAATGATGTCCAGAATAATTCCTAACATCTCTAATTCTCAGATTCAGATATATCCTGTCTGCTCACAAGCTCTCCGAGTAACCTAGAATTTTAGGAAATTAATATGACTTATTGGGTGGAAGAACTTTAATTCTGATGGGAACTAAAGTTTTTCCAGCATGGGTAAATAGAAGGCCCAATGTTTGACATTACTTTATCACGTATTTGTGCCAGTCATGGTGTTTCTTGATTACTGTTAATGCAGCATATCTTTGTTGGTTGGAAACCTAACAGTAGAAATGCTTATGGATCATTGAAGGCTCAAATAATGTCTTGTTGGATGGCCGTAACTTTTTCTGCTGGTACTATTTTTTCCTGCTGAGAAGTCAATCCCTGGCCATCCAGAAACCTGTCATTTGCATTTATAACAATAGCAGTGAGAGTGAGGGGTGTTGGTGCGTGAAGCTGCCACCTGGCTGACAAGACCGCTGTGCTCCAGTTCATTGGCCAGCCCCTCTGTCAGTGACTGAGTTCTCTGTTTCCAAAGGGAATTTGCTCATGGTGTGTAAATTTTCAGGTTTGTGCTTCTTCACCTTCTTAGAACCTGTATCTTTCCTGAAAAACCAGTGTTAGTCATTATCTTTTCTACTTTATTTACTGCATTCTTGTGTACATTGGGTTGTACACTCACATACACACATGCGCACACACACACACACACACCTTGTACATAGTACTTATAGCCAGGTTCATAATTACTGTAAAAATGGAAAGCATACTAGATTCATTTATTTCAGGGCTACTCAATTATAGGCTCAGATCAATCCCTACTAGCTGTATTGTCTTGAAGAGTATATGAAAAATCTTCTGTTTTCTCTTTTGTAAAATGAAGGCTTTGACTGGAGAATCCCCATGATCCATAAAATTGTTCTTTTGGAAGAGTAAGGCCTAATGCATAAAATACATGCAGCCTGCACCCTGGAAGAGTAAGACATGCTGCTGGTTTTAGTATTCCCTCACTTCTTCATACCTTATTAACTCCTTGACTGTCTTGGTTACTTTACTCTCACTGCTGAGACAAAATACCCAACACTCAAAGTTAAAGGCAAAAAGATTTATTTAGATCACATTTTGTGGAGATCTAATTTCATTGTCAGCTGCCTCTGAAACAGTGTGGCATGGCACAGGGGCAACCATGCAATGTGATAGAAGACATTAAAAGCAGCAGGAGGACAGGCTTCATTTCCTCCCTAATACATGGGAATACCCTCTCCCCCAGAGCGCTGTAGCATTCACGCCATCTCCATGCCCCCCTCCTGCATCGGATGAGGATGCTTACAAAGTGAGAACCCTGGCTCTCCCTGCTCAGTTACTTAAACTTCTAAGCTTCCCAACTTGGCACACTGTACCAACCATTACAGTGGTATACATTTCTCATACTGGACTAAAAGAGGGTATGATGTGTAGATGCATGTAATCAGGAGGACTCCACAGCCATGCAGGTGACCACTTCTCAGCCTATGTGAAAAGCTGGTCTGATTTATATGTGTTAACTTTTAAATTGTTAGGCAAAAAAATCCATGGAGCATGTGATAATTACAGAAAACCTGCCAGCCATATATCATTTATTTATACCCTTGGAAATATTCTTCCCATTTAACTAGTGTTTTAACTTTATCCGGGCCTTTAATCTGCTTTTCAAGAATCTGGGTCTACCAAAGAATAAAGATTACATACCTTACCCTCTTCTGTAGACTCTTTCTAGAGCACTGAGAACAGAGTTCTATATGTGTACTCTTGAGTTGGCAGTGCTGGTATTTTTTAATATGATATGGAAACCTGGAGACTCTTAGGATCTCTCTGCTAATGAGCAGGACAGGCTTTCTTATGTCTTCTGATTGCATGCTGAAAGGCATTATCTTATCTAGGCATTCAAACATGGTGGTCCTGCCTCACCTACCACCATGCCCTCTGTCTTTCTTATATGTGTACTGAATAGCAAAGAGCAATGCAAATTCTGAAGTCCTCCTTGTGTGTATCTCTGTTATTATTTGTATTTCGTTTTCCTCCCAAAACCTCATGCAGTTATTGGTGCCTTGATTAATTCATGATCCAATGTGGGAGTTGTGGGTGTGAGTGCTACACCCACCCTGGGGTGGGTAATCTGCATACAGTGTGAGAAAGGGAGAGAGGCTTGCTGGCTGCCACTGCCCCTGCTCCTCTCTTTGCTCTTTGCTGTTTTCTGCTGCATGAATGGCTGCCCTCTTCCATGTGCCACTGTGCCTTGGAGTTGGCCAAGTATGGGATAAAACCTCCACTGTGAGATAAAAAAAAAATCTTCCCTTCATTAATTTTGAGTGTTGAATATTTTGTCCCAGCAATGAGAGAAAAGTAACGAAGAGCATCTCTTACTCTCATTTAATTCAGTCATTGTGCAGTTTTCTGTGGATTGTATTTACTACATTCTAGAGAACAAAGTATAGCTAACTAATTTGATACAGAGTCCAACAGAGTATTATGAGTGAACTAACACAATAAATGCATTGCTTTGAGAAAATGGAGGTTTGAGAATATAGCAGCCAAGAAACCAGGCCAATACTAGACGCCTACCTGGAGCAGTTTCCCCAACAGTAAATGTCTAGATGGTCTTGGTGGAAGACAGCCATTTGTTTATGTTCCACACGTATCTCTTCTCTTGTTTTCTATGTTTGAAACATTTTGTATAAGTGGGTTAAATTTGACTGAGACAAGTTAAATTGGTCTTTCCACTAATGCTGAAATTCTGTAGAGGCTATAAACATGTAGGAGTAGGTAACAGTCTTTGATGTGTCTTCAGAATGCAGAGTATTCAGAAAAGCAGGCACACAAGGTTAATAGCTCAGTATCTGTGGTGTTTGGTATTTGAAGGATCAAATTAAACATCTTTCATTCAAAGAAAAATCTTAACAATGTTCTCCAGTAGTTAATGTATTCCAAGTACACTTGAGTCTTAAGTAGACAAATATGAAAGGAGTAGATTTTCATGGTTTATATTTCTGATGGCAAAATACAGCCCTTTTGTCATATCTTACTTTTCTTACTGTGGCAATTCTAGGAGGTATTTATTGTGGTTCTGTGCTATGAGTACAAAGAAGAAGGAGTTTATAGTAACCTTCCCTGGTCCTTTTACCAAGTCACTGAGTTTTTTTTTTTAAAATATATTGGGCACAGGTCTCTCTACATAGCTCAGACTTACAGTGATCCTCCTGTTTTCAGCCTTCCCAGCCCTGGGATTATAGGTGTGCATCCCCACCCCTGTGCTCTATATCTGGCTCAGCATGCCCATGGCAGGGCTGGCAAAGCATATGGTGCCAGGGATCAAACTCTGGTTCCTGCACTCGCCTAAGTAGGCACTTAGTCCACTGAGCTATCTTGCTGTCCCAGGAAGTTGATTTTTAGTTTCAGTCTCTCTATATGTTCATAACCCCTATGCTGCAACCTGTCATTTTTTGAAAGAACTAGAAAAATAACACTGCAGATATTTGAAAGGATCAAATTATAAAATACTACATACTTTGTAAAATTTCTTTCTTTCAACAGTAAGATAATATCTCCATTGTATACCATAAGAAGTCACTTTGAAAATTTGTGTTTTATATTTTTATATATTTATTGTATTACTCTCTGTTGGTAGCCTCCAGTAACCAGTGCAGCATTTATTTTTAACTTCCAAGCCTTAAGTATGGCTTAATGTGAAAAGATTATGTTCTGTGTGGTTAAAATACAAATACTGGAGTCTTGGTATCTGGGTTTAAATCTTGATCCTAACTCTTGCTCTGAGCCAGTGTAAGTGACCATGTCTCTGAACTGACGGAAAACAGAAGTGACCGGCCTGCCAGAGAGACCCCTTTAGGCTGAGCATGCTCTGCTTGGCCTGGGTGTCAGTGAGCATATCTTTCAGGGAGAATGAAGAATATTTCTTAATCATGAATTGGTCCAGTGGAAGTCAGTGAAAGAAGTGTTGTTACAAGTCAAGCCCTTACTTTTCTTACTAAAATCTATGCAAACTACTTAGAAATGCTTGGCACACAGTATGTCTTCAATATATGTAATGGCTGCTGTTGCCTTTTTTGAAATGAAAGAATTTATGAAAGTGACTCTGAAATTAAAATGCTTGTATGAGTACATCATCTCTCTCATACCCACCCAGTAAGGAATTCAAGTTCTAGAATCTATCATTTGGAGCTTTTTAAAAACTTGTCATAACCTTGATTTCTGTACATGTGAAATAAAGCGAGCCTCAGAGATCATTTTACATATTAAATCATGGGATACATGTAAAGTATGGGTTGTTACAAATATTAACTGCCTAATAAATGTCATTTAATTTTTAATAGGTTTAACTCAGCTACAGAGTTAAATATGCCAAATGAACTTTGTCTATAGCTGAATTGTTGTCATCTCTTTCACCTCTATTTCCTTTGATGGCACAAATCTAAATCTTTCCAATTTATGATCAGTCCATTCAGTAGACTTTGCTTTCCTCTTCTCCCTTAGGATAAGGTTCTGGGAAACAGATGTTTTCCTGATGTTGGGAGCATTTTCACTTAGATTCAGGGTACCAGAGATTTCTGACTAGCCCTCTTAATTGCACAGCTGAAAGTTTTCATTCCCATTCTTCAGATGCTTTTTAGCATCCAGTGAGGTCCCTCTGTCTGGAGAGCCCATAGGCTGTGAGGTGGCCTCCACTTATTTCTGTGCTCATGCTGTGCAGCCCTAGCTCCTTTGTCTCTGAGTTGTTCTTTGAGCTGGTGCTTTCCTAGATTTGCCAGTTACTTACCAGAATTTATGTGGAGTTTTTCTTGTACCTGAGGACTCATACCCCACCCATCTGGGGTTGGCTCTGAATGCAAATGGGAAGAGAAACGCTGTTTCCTTCTGGAAGCCACATCAAATTGTAAGTGTTAGTGTTGCTTTAGTTTCGTATTGTTGCATGACAAATTGCAACACAGTAGCTCAAGATGCCACACCTTATTATCTCACCTTCTGTAGGCCAGAAGTCTAGCTTGACTTGGAGGACTTCTTTTCCTTGGATTTCATAACCACTGAAATCAAGGCCTGCTTGTAAGCTCCCTGAGTTGGTTGGCAGATTTTAGTATCTCACCTTCTGGAATCAAATTCTTAACTTGTTTCTTTCTGTGTACTGGGGCATATTCTCAACTTCTAATAACTCATGGGTCCTTTTCTCCATCTATGAAGCCAGGAGTGCTAAGTTGCTTCCCAATTTCTCCAGCTTTTCTTTCTGCTGCTTCTTTCTTATCTTTCTCTTTCAATGCATGCCTCTTACTGATTCTTCTACTTTTAAGGACTTAGTTGGTTATACTGCATTTCTTCACACATTTCCCTGTCTTAAAATCAGCTTGTTAGTAATTCTATTCCTTCTGCAAAATTCTACACAGTAGCACTTAGATGAATAGGTGAATAGTTCACTGAATAACTGAAGCATAGCAAACTAGATGTATGTATATTTTGGGGGTTGAGGAGGAATGCATGCACCTTTGAAATTCTGCCCATTATATGTTTATCTCAGAAGCCCCATGACTTTCTACAGGTAAAGGGATAAACTAGTTAGGCATAGATCCCTCCAGAAAGCACTGCCTATGTTTAAACCTCAGCTATTGATGCTGAAGTACTTTTAGGAGCATGAAGCTATTTTCTCTACAATAGGCCTCTAGATACTATATGTCTAGAACTGAAGTTAACCTTTTTCTCCATTATAGATTGTATTTCCCACTGATATTTGTGCAGGAAGACCTCTGAGTCTTTGTGTGGTGATAAAGGGTACAGGAGCTTCTAAAGACATGTCAGTTCAGTTAGCCAAATCTTCTTTGACTGCTGTGCCCTTTGACTGTCTAACCCTAAATAAGTACTTAGAATGAATGTGGGGTGTTAAAAAGCTGCATGACCAAAAATTGCAAGATATGAAAACTGTGGTTAATGTTTAAAAATTTTGAAATCATTTCTTATAGCAGAAAATGCATTGCCACTAATCTCCCTCAAAATACTCCTAATCACTTCAAACCCACTTACCCATCATATTTGTCACTCTAAAGGAGTTGTAGAAGTCCTCTTTTGTGTTTTAGTTGTACTCTCTTGGCTGCTTATATCTTCTAAATTGATTCAAAACACTTTTCATGGTTGTTCTGACTGTGGAGAAGTGATGATACAGATGACGTGGTGCTGCACGTGGTGCGTGAGGTTGATGAACATATAATGGAATGCTTTATGAGCCTGCCTTTCTGTTGGGTGGCACTTGACAGCAGCATTCCCCATGTTTTTATTACAACACATTAAAAACACAAAAGGGAACTTCCCGAACTGCTTCAGAAAGTGGCACAAATGGTAGAATAAGTGTGGTGTGGTGTGTGTGTGTGTGTGTGTGTGTGTGTGTGGTATTTTCAGGAACATTAATGGCAGTGTGTGGTAGCCTCCCAAGGGGCATGCACAATTCCCATGGACTGGCATCAAAGCTTTGCGTGGTCCCCTCCCACTCTGTACGGTTGGCCTATGTAACTAGTAGAATATTGCAGCAACGGCAGCGTGTGCTTCTGAGCTTTGGTGCTAATTAACATCATCTTGCTTTTCTGGGCCTCTTGTTCTGAGGGAGGACTGCTGCCACTATCCTGAGGATACGCAAGCATCCCCTGGGAAGGTGCATGAGGCAAGACCCTATGAGAACTGGCTTAGAAGCAGAGCGTGATGTGTCAGTCAAGCTTTCAAACAGTGGTAGTTCTGTACAACATTTCAGCTCTAACTGTATAAGACATCCTGAGCTAGAACCACCCGCTGAAGCTACTCTCAGATTCCTGTATCACAGATGATATGTGATAATCACTGTTTGTTGTTTAAATCATTGTATTTTGTTCTAATTTGTTTCATGGTATATATATAGCTAATATAGCATGGGGCTTTTTAAAAGAGTGAATAGTCATATATTTAAAGTAATCATTTATAAACAGATTATGAAAAACTTGCCTGCCAATCTAAAAGTCATATTTTTCATTGTGTGGGCATGATGGAGCTGCTGAAAGGTTTTAGGCAGTAGAGTGCTTGGAAAAAGACTATTGGAGAGCCTCTTCTATATGGAGTTTTTACAGTGTAGCTTAATTCAATGGCATTTGTGCCTGGAGAGCAGTCGCTAAGGAACTAAATATCCTCCAAATACTTCTGCCTTATTTTTTTAAAGCCTAAAAGTCAACTATGCACTGTATCTGTCTTCTATTTAATTGTAGAAATCATGTTTTTTTTTTCTAGTTTTTGTAGGGCTTCCTAACCTCAACATTTCCATAAGACTACATGCCTGGGTGAGAGATTAAATGGCTTGTCCCAGTAGTGCCAGAGGGAGGTCTATGGGTTTTCACCAGTACAGAGCACATACAATATGTAAGCATGTGAAGCTTAACTTCCACCAAACGCAGATGTATCATTGACAAGTGTTCAGAAGGAAAGCTCTGCTCTGGAGGCTCTGTTCTGAAGAAGTCCACTGTAAGGTGCTTAATTACCAGCAACATCTTGCTGTCAGCTCAGCTGACAAAAGAGCTGTTACTTCTGATAGACTGAGGTACCCAGGATGGACCTGTTAACACAGCCAGAGTTGCTAAGGCCTCCCAGGGTTTGGAGGCCTCTGCCTGAAGCGTATCAGGGAGCAGCCATATCCACTAAAGCACAACCTTTTGGGAGAGTAACGACTTGTGTTTAGATGATCCCCAAATCTTCAGGTAGTCATAGGTGGAACTTTTTCAGAGGAGGCTAGATGCAGAGTGTGTGATTGATTCTTGGTGCAATGGTAGGATTAAGGGTGTGAGCATAGCCACCCCGGGGTGGGTAGCCTCGGGTATGATAGAGCGCACAGTGGCTCACTGCTCGTCACTTGGAGCAGCGCACTCACTTGGTTTTACTGTCTTCTACGTGCTGGGAACTATTTCTTCTGTGTGATGTCCTTTCAGTCAGCGCCACCCTGCCAGGGAGCCAGCTGATTATGTACTGAAACCTCTACAGACTGTGAGCCAAAATAAACTTTTTCCTCCTTTAACTCTGGAAATCAGGGATTTTGTCTTAGCAATGGGAGAAAAGTACTGTGTGTGAATGGTTTCCTTTTAAGGGAAGTGAAATCCAAGTTTGGAGTAGCTGGTATAAAGAACCCCCACACCTTTGTGCTTTGTTTTGTTTTCTTGACCCTTTTAGCAGCTGGTGTTCTTCTATAGAAACCTTGTCTTTCAAATGACTTTTGGTATCACTTGGTCTTGCAGGTGAACACAGAGCCTGCCATGCCTGATTGGCTCCCATTGCAGTGCAAGGGCAGAATGATAGAGTGGTGGGAACAGCAGTTGGAGAATCTAGAGCTGAAAAGGGTAGCTCACGTGGTGCCAGTAACAGCTGTGTGATCTTGCAAGTCGTTGATTCCCATGGATCACAGTTTTCTTGTCCACAAAGTGATGGAAGATTTGGATAGATGGTTACTCAGGTTCTTTCTGTATAATATTTCATGTTTTATGATTCTTTTTGTGGAATAACATCTTCATCAAAATTGAAATGACTCTGAGGAGAGTTTAGACTAAGTTACTATTTTTACGAGGAGGAGAACAAGTATTACAATTGCAGATGTTCCTTGTAAGCTCTGTGCATTGTTATTTAGCACAATAAATATCCATCTGCTAACTTAATTTTCTAAGTTTCTGTATGAGATAAGTATCCCTTTGTAAGAATTTCAAAGACTATCTTAAGGAGTATAATGGAAGGGCCAGTGGGATAGCTCAGAGGACTTAGTGCTTGTTTAGGCAGGTGCGGGAACTGGAGTTCAATCCCTGGTACTGAATGCCTCACTGGCCCTGCCCTCGAGTACACTGAGCCAGCCCCCGAGTCCAGAAGTGGTGGCACACGCAATCCCGGGGCTGGAGAGGCTGAAAACAGGAGGATCACTATGAACTTGAGCTGTGCGGCAAGACCCCCTACCATATATATTTAAAAAAAGAATGTAGTGGAAAAAATTAGAAAGGTTACTTTCAAGTGTGGCAGTGGTGCATAAAAAGTGAAACTGTGTCATAGGTATTGTTTGGTGTATCTTATATTCTGTTTAGTAATTAATCTTAATTATGATTTATAGAATCTTTTTTACATATACATGTAAAATAGGCTACTTTGAAACTGCATTTTGTAGCTATCAAAGATTTTTCTCTTCAAGAGTATAAGTGGAGGCAGGAATCCTTATAAAGCCCTTGAAGGACACTTGAAATCCACTAATTAATCACAAATCTCTAGTTTAGCTTCCACTGGAGTTGCTTCTTTACTAGGGTTAACTCTTTTGCCTAGTTTTCTTTTTTTTTCTTTCTGTAGAGGATCAGTGGTGATGTCATCAAATGAGACAGCAGAAAAGGAAAAAACAAGAAAATCAAGGTGTCTACATCTTCTGAGAGCTATATAAAATCATACTCTATTGTTTCCAGGATTAATTTAAGTGTGGCGTGCAGGAGGAAGGGGAGGTAGCGACCAGTTCAGCAGCTCCCCCAGCTGGATCATGCGACAGCCTGCTACATGGCCAACAAGGGAGCAATCAGTGGGTGCTGGGTGTGTGGAAGAGAGCATCTTACCCGAGTCTTTCCACTGTGAACTCTTACTTATTCCAACATATTTTTCCTTTTTTTGTCATTCTTCTTATTCTAAGAGGATTGTGTTTGCCATTGCTTTCCATCCATGTATCCTGTCATGCCACTTAAAGTGATGTTCGTAACATTTCTGGTTGGCTCAGGCATTAATCCTGACCTCCGGTGGGCTAAGGAGGTATTAAGTATTGCTGGGTGAGCAGTGTCTTGATAAAACACGGTCAGATGTGAATACATCACTAATCTAAGGTACAGATTATTACTGAGAGCATTTTGGGATTCTTAAACTGCATCATACCTTTTCTAAACTCTGATGTGACATTCTGACCTGAAACAGTAAAGCAAAATTCTGTCTCCTAAATCATGGTTCTTAAATGTGTGTATCAGAATCTTCAAGAGGGTTTGTCATAACCTATAATATGTTGTATCACCTGCCGTTGGAAGTTTTTAGTTGAGTAAGTGTGCAGGAGGACCTAACATTTACCTTGGTAATAAGGTCTCAAGTGCTAGTGACATTGGTATGGTTGGTCTAGGGACAACATGTAAGACAACTGCTGCCCTACAGTCTCTTCCAATATGGAAAGATTTAAATGAGGCAGTTCTGATATTTCTCAATTTTATTGCTCTGCTGGTCCACTAATGTCCCTGGATCTGGAGTCATGGGTCTCTGCTCATACTCTGCCCCTCAGATCAGCAGTGCCTCAGACAGCTGAAGCAATGTCTTTGCTGTAGGGTCCAATCTGAATTGCTGAACACAGTACAAAGCCAAAGATATAGTACAGAGCTGGTGATTTATTATCTCTTAATTTTGAAAACAACAGTCTCAGATGAGAACTATTCTCTTTTTATTTATAAGAAACTGAAACTCAAGGAATTTCAATTACTTGTCCAGAAAGTAAATAGAATAGCTGATATTTGAACCTGGGACTTGGGCTTCAACCCCTGGTTTTTCTTCATGGCATCCTTCTTTTTCCTGAAGTTTATTTTAAACTAAAGATTTTCACTACTGTTTCTTCATTATGATAGCTCTCTTTAACTCAAGTTTGAATTATGACTTGCGTATAATACGTATATGTATTCATATGTATGAATACATGCTCATTTGCTCCAGTTTTAATATTCTGTATTTTATCATTCAATGCAATATGCACCTTTGCAGGCTGTCCTAAAGCAATTGGGGATAGATCAAGGAATACACATACATCCCCAAATATGGTTAACAAATGCATATAGATACTGTTCACTCATGCACAAGCTGGGTTTTCCTCCATGCCTTTCATTAAGTCTAAGAAAATGTCTGTTTGATAGCTAAGGGGCTACACTAGGTTTTATCTATGCCTTTGACTGTCAGTAAGAAAAGTAGAAACTGCCTTCTCTTAATTTAACTGCCTAACCCAGTCCCTCTATGTAAAGAAGGAGATAGGGACATTACTTAATTCTGGTAGGAGGCAGTTGACAGGTCTCTACGGACATATTCATCTGTTGAAAAGGAGAAAAAGCCCTGAAGACCCTGAGTTCATACTACAGTGAGGGTTTGTATACTTTGTCCAGACTAATAACAGTGCAGGCTTTTCTTTCTCTGCCTGGGTGCTTACTCACCCACTGGGAGAAAAAAAAAAAAAAAAACTAAAAAAAAATCTAGCTTAAGGCCATATTGAAACAGGAGTTGGATATAAGGAAAAATAGTAAGAAGAAAAAAATCACAGGAATCATCAGGAATAAAATGACTACAAAAATATAACTGATTTGTTTTTAATTATCAAATAATGTGACAAAATGTGCCAGACTCTTACCATATTTTTCAATATGCTTCCTGGTTAAATGGCATTTTCACTTTTTCCTTCACTTTGTTTTATAGGTATATAGGACCTTTTCTATCAAAGGAATGTAATAAATATATCTGTTAAACAGCTGTGATAATTGATCAGTTTTTAAAGGGTCTCAGTTTTTCTAACCTATAAAGGCACTTCCTAATATTTAATAACATGTATATGAAAGGAGTGTTAGAATCCCTCTACCATCTGGAACCAAGAGTAAGGATCATCACAGAAGTGAAGCTGTAGCCTTTCTTCAGTCCCCACTCACCCCCAGTGACTAGTAAAATATTAATGTACTTTAGGGGCCTCTGAAAGTTAGAGCTGTCCAGCCATCAGTTCTGCTTTGTCAGTTGAAAGTAAGTGTATATGACCATTGCAGCCTTAACAGAAAAATCAGAATTTACTCTGTAGAAAGATTCAGTTTGTCCTGCTATTCACATATATTCCTGAAAATACCTGTGCTATGCAAAACTGTACAATAGAAACCGTGGAGCTTAATGGAGACACAGGCTGTGGCTGGCTCCAAGGCCAAATGGCACATGGCAGAGGGCAGCACTTCATTGCAGCGGAAAACAACAAAGACAACAAGAGCCAAAAAGGAAAAGAGATAGCAAGAAATCTGTTGCCTTCCCTTGTATTGCATGCAGTCTATCCAACCTAGGTAGATGTAGCTGGCACTCACACATATAATCCCAACATTGGACCATGAGTCACTCAAAACTAGAAGCTCACCCCATGACTGCATGTGGCTTTACAGAGACATCTAGACACAAACTATAACATGCTGACATGTTTTCAACCCACCACAACCCTTACCCTTAAAAGTTGAGTGGGATCTGAGTCTCTGATGATTGGGTGTTGTTATTTTTCTCCCTTATTATTTTCCTTGACTGTTCACTTGAGGATGCATTTGGTTGAATTTGTTCTGTGTTGTTTGGTAAATATATTTATCCATTTGTTCTGGGTCTTAAGGTAGTTTCCAAGTTCTTGTTTGTTGACTCCAGGATATGACTGTGTGTTCTGGACATTTCTGAATAGACTTTGCAAGTAAAAGTTTTAGTAGTTAATTTTGGGTCTCTGAGCATGCTATCTTTATATGTTTAAAGACTTGAGAGACCTAAGTTCGCAGATCAAAGTTGGAGAAATAGAAGAGCCACAAGGCCAGCTAACATTTTGGCCCTAGCCTTTCAAGGTCAGCGAAGACTCAGGACATAGGAGAACCTGTACTGCAACATCATGAAACTCAGGTGAGCTCCAGATTTTCTGAACAAGGAGATTATGGAGTCAAAGAGGAAAGAGATCGAAGTTCTATAGTGTGCCTGAGAGAGTCACATGGAGAGAAAACTTTCTCTCAGGCTCTCATAAAGAGCAAACTGGTCAAGCATTGGCCGTGACCCATCCACGTGGATGACACAGACAAAGGGTCTACAGAATAAGGTACAGGACTACAAGAAAAACCCTGAGGGGACTTCACTGACCTCATAA